>CM031235.1:965340014-965412514 GCA_018340775.1 Taxus wallichiana var. yunnanensis | reverse complement strand
ACGCACACATACACACACACACACACGAACTCACCCACACGCACACACACAACACGCGGATGCACATGCACACGCCACATGCACGCACACATACACGCGCATGCACATGCACACGCACACGTACATGCACACGCACACACACGCACAAGCACATGCTCACGCACACATGCAAGCACACGCACTCTCACACGCACTCGTACACGCACAGCACACAAGCAAGCACACGTGTAGACACACACACATGTCTGACAGGCACACGCACACCACACACACACACACACGCACACACATGCATGACAGGACATGCACACGCACACGCACACGCAAATGCAGGACACGCACACATAGACTCGGCACACACACACACACACACAAACACGAAAAACACACGCACACGCACATGCACAAGCACATGCACACATGCACACGCACAACGCATAAGCACACGCACACGCACACATACACACGCACATCAAATGCACAAGCACACCCACACACACGCACATGCACACGCAATCACACGCACACGCAAGAAAACGCACAAGAACACACACACGCACACACACACACGTGCACACATACACACACACACACACACATGCACATGCACACGCACACACACATGCAAACGCAAACGCACATGAACACATAAACATACACGCACATGCACAAGCACACACACTCGCACATGCACACGCTCACAAGCACAGGGAACAAGCACACGCACACGCACACGCACATGTACATGCTCTTTCACACGCACACACACTCGCAATCACACGCATGCCCATGCACGCAAACACGCACATGCACACGTACTCGCACACACACACACACACACACACACACACACACACCCACACGCAACACACGCACACAAAACCACACGTAGATGCACACACAAAAACACGCACACGCACATGAACACGCACACGCAAGGAAAGAGACAGTACACACCCACACATGCACAAGCACACGCATACGCACATGCACACACACACATGCACACACATGTGCACAAAAGTGAGACACACACACGCACACTAGAACACAAGCATGCACACGCACACGTAAGTAATGCAGACAGGCATGCACACGCACATGCACAAGCACACACATACACACACACACAAAGATGCACATGTGCACAACAAGACACACATACGCGCGCACACACACACGCACACGCACATGCACACGCACATGTAAGCGCATGCACAAGCACACACACACATAAACGCACACACACATACACACGTACATGCACGCGTATGCACACGTAAATGCACATGCTCATGCACACACACGTAAAGCACACACTCACACGCACACACACACACACACTCACACGCGCACACGCACAGCACACACACACACACATGCACTCACACATGTATACATAACGCGCATACGCACACGCCCACACACACGCACACGCACATGCACACACACACACACACACACACGCGCACGCATATGCAAACACACACGCAAACGTCACACAGCACACGCACACGCACACACACACATGCACACACACACGCGCTCACACACACTCAAATGCACACGCACACACTCGCACTCCCACACACACACACGCAAGCACACACGCACACGGACACGTAGTCACACGCGCGCATGCGCACTCGCGCACATCCATACAAACACATGAACACACACACACCCACATGCACACACACACACGAACACATGCACTCGCACATGCACACACATGCACACAGCACACACATATGGACATGTCCACGCACACGCACACGCCCACGCACACAAACTCAGGCACAAACGCACACCCACACACACACACACACACACACACACACACACACACACGCACTCCTGAGCGCACACACACGTAAACTTATAAGCATATGCACACGCATGCACACACACACGCACACGTACATGCACACGCTCACGCACGCGTACACAAACACAACACACACACGCGCGCACACACACACACACACACACACACACACACACACACACACACACACACACACACACACACACACACACACACACACACTCACACTCAAATGCACATGCACTGCACATGCACGCATGCTCACGCACACGCAAGCACACACGTACACGGACATGCACTCACACACGCACACGCACTCACACACACACAAACACACATGAACACACGCACACCCACATGCACACGCACATGAAAACGAACACGTGCACTCGCACATGCACACACACACACACGCACACGCACATTGTGATGCCTGCTTCAACTACCACTTGAGACCAAGAAACAAATTAGGAAAATTATGGAATACATTTTTAGGAAGAGTCTACAACCAAGTTGTAAGACACTAGTTTGAAACTAAATAGGTTTGTTATCCAAAATGTGCCCCCTACTCATTTTGTGGCTAACTCCTTTCATATTTCCTTCTCTTGTGCCTCAGACATAATATTTTGCTTTTCAGGCACTCAAAACCTTCTAGAAATGACACCATTGGATAGAGCTCTTTCTCAGCTTTCCAGAAAGGTAAATTTTTCCTCCTAACTCCATGTATTTTTGAAGTTATGGCTTGCGGAGTTTTTTTAAGAAAATTTTCCCCGAAGTGTGGGACTGAAAATGAGATGCCACCACATGGCACCTATAGTGGTGGAGTGCAAGGAAATTTTGGAAAATTTTCCAAATGACAAAAAAGTGCAAAATTCAAATTTTTGCGTATTCCTATTTGGCCTGTTTTGCCCTAAAACTTCAAATGGCCATATCTTTCGATCCAGAGCTCGCTTTTTGCATTCTTTATATCAATGGAAAGCTGGTGAAATTATCTAATAGGTGACAAAGGAGTGGTGAGCAAGATTCTGGGGTCATTTTTGCATTTTGATGGATTTTTGAGATAGAAATTTGAAAAACACATCTGGCACGTGGTCATGAAAAAATGATGTTTCAACCATCGTTTTTAATGAAGAATAGCTCGCATTCTCTCCCAGCATAGCTAAAAATGTCGGGGATGAGGCATAAGGATGCCCATGCTGTTTTGAATGCATTTTGGTTATTGGTTTAATCTCTTACACATTTTCCCATGTTTCTCTCTCTGGGAGAAAGTCCCTTGCACTTTGTGTTCAACCTAGATTTGGCTCATTTCAAAATCGGCTTTTACGGTCAAAGGGACAAGCCTGGAGAGAGAAACACGGAAAACATGGAAGGGATTCAAACATTGACCAAAACACATTCAAAAAAGCATGGGCATCCTTACAGACCCATCCCCTGACATTTTTAGCCATGCTTGGAGAGAATGCGAGCCATTCTTCATTAAAAATGGTGGTTGAAACGTCATTTATGTCCATGACCATGTGCTAGAGGCATTTTTCAATTTCTCTCTCCAAACTCCATTAAAATGAAAAATAACCCTGGAATCTTGTAGAGAATTTCACCAGATTTCCATTGATATAAAGAACACGAAAAAATGAGCTCTGGATCGAAAGATATGGCCATTTGAAGTTTTAGGGCAAAACAGGGCCAAATCGGGTTAGCGGGCAAAAACTCAAATTTTTGCACCTTTTTGGTCATTTGGAAAATTTTCAAAATTTTTCCCACGCTCTGCCACTCTAGGTGCCATGTGGTAGCATCTCATTGGCCACAGGCCTTTCGGGAAATTTTTTCCAAAAAACTCCGCCGAGCCATAACTTTAAAAATACATGGTGTTAGGAGGAAAACTTTACCTTTCTGGAAAGCTGAGAAAGAGCTCTATCCAATGGTGTCATTTCCAGAAGGTTTTGAGTGCCTGAAAAGAAAAATATTATGACTGAGGCACAAGAGAGGAAAAAAATGAGATTAGTTAGCCACAAAAATGAGCGAGGGCACATTTTGGATAACAATTTTGGCGACTCGGAGGGTCATCTCGCTGCTTGGATGAAGTTACCGTTGCACTGAAGCAATCCATTTGGTATGGAGTCATTGAATTCTCTGTTTGATACCCCAACCGACTAGAACAACGCAAGGAGGAAGATGGAATATCACCGATGGGAGCAAGGCCTGCAAACACATCTCCAGAACAACAAGCTTGTGTCAAAGCACTTAGGGAAAGAAAACTAATCTCAATGACAAAACAATGTGCACAAGCACTTAGAGGAATGAAAAACCTAAACTAATATGTATAGGGTGAAGCATCTCCTTCATAGTAATTCTTCGAGATGGATTCCATTGACTGGAATCTACAGTTCTTCACCATCCAATGAAGACAACTAGAAAGCATTGTTGTCCTTACACTTTGTGACCATGTATGGGCCACTCCAAATGGCATCAAATTTTGAATGCCTTCCTGATTTTGCTCTATCCGCATCCCATTTTAACACTAGATCTCCAACTTGGAAGGATCTGTTCTTGGCCTTTCTATCAAAGGTCTTCTTTATCAAAGCTTGATCCTTCTCCATTGCTTGGGATGCCTGATTTCTAATTTCTTGGAGCTCCATCAATTCTGCATATCTAACTTCCATGGGCTCAAAATCCAACAACTCCAATTATTTCATGAGTTCCAATGTTGGCAACTCAAGTGATATGGGCAAAATTGCCTCTCTTCCATAAACAAGCTTAAATGGAGAGTTACCTATAGATCTTTTAGGAGTTATCATGTCAGCCCATAAGGCTGATTTCAATTTGGTATGCCAAGACCTTTGATTCTCATCAAGAGTCCTCCTAATGATCCTCAACAAGTTCTTATTTGTAGATTCAGCCTGGCCATTACTCCGGGGGTAATAGTTTGATGAAGTACTTAGGTAGATCCCGTTCTTGACATCCCATTCAGTCACCTTGGATCTAATGAATGCCAATGCATTATCTGATATTATTGTAGCTAGTATGCCAAATCTGGTTACTATTCCCTCATAGAAGTCTAGGATGCTAGATTCATTTGCTTCCTTGAGTGCTACTGCTTTAGTCCATTTGGTGAAGTAATCTATGGCTGTTAAAATCCACTTGTGCCCTTGGCTCGAATTGGGATTAATAACTCCAATGAAGTCTAAACCCCATTGCATGAATGGATGGTCAACTGAAATTGGATGCAATGGGAGGGCAGCTAGCCTCTCTTTACCTGTGAAAAATGCACAATTCTTGCACCTCTTGATCCATGCATAACAATCATTGAAAATCTTGGGCCAATAATAACCAGCCCTCATGATCTTTAGAGCTATCACTCTTGGTGCAAAATGACCACCAGCTGGTCTACCATGGAACTCTTCCAACACCTTATGAATTTGATTTGTACCAATGCATCTCAGTAGTACTCCATTCACATCTCTTTTGAATAAAACACCATTAACAAGGGCATATGGGATAGCTTGCAATCTGAAGTGTCTTCTTTGGGTCTTGTTCATCTCTGGAGGGCATAGGCCTATGCTTAGGAAGTGCATTATACTTTGGGTCCAGCAAGGAGTGGGGACACCATTATTTTCCTCTTGAGTGCTTCCTTGCTCATGGTTGTCTTGCAACGCCAAAACAACCTCCTTCTCGTTGCATGATTCCTCTTGTTTGCTCAAGATCAGCTGCTCACACAATCCTTTTCCTCTTACCAACTTGGTGACTTTGATCTCAATGTCATACTCCATGACACGAGTAATCCAACCTACCCTTTTTTCATTCAAGTCTTTGTTGAGGAGGAAGTCTTTAACCCCGCATGAGAAACCAACAATTGGACCTTATTGTTTGAAACTAGATGCTTGAATTTCTTCAAGCTCCTGATTACTACAAGAACATGCTTCTCAATGAAAGAATATCTCACCTCATAGTCCTCTAGGATTTGGCTGAAGAAAGCAATTGGCTGCTCATCATTGTCTTTATTCTGTTCTACCAAAATTACAGAAATAGTATCATCACCTCCAAACGCATAGAGGATGAAATCCTTGGAGAAATCCGGGTTGATGAGAGTTGGGGCTTGAGAGATGGATTCTTTGATTGCTTCAAAACTTTCCTTTCCTTCTGTTGTCCATTTGAAAGCCATGCTTTTCTTTAGCATCTTGGCGATAGGTCTGACAAGGGCTGCAAAATTTGGGACAAACCTCCGAACAAAATTTATTCTTCCCAAGAAACTTTGAAGGGCCTTCTTGTGGCTTGGCAATGGTAGTGCTCTTACGGCTTCGACTCTTTCCGATCAATTGCTAATCCTTCTTTGGAGACAATGTGGCAAAGGAGCTTTCCTTCATGGGCTAGAAAAACACACTTTTTAGGATTCAAGGAGACTCCAAATCTTCTACACCTTTGGAACACTTGTCTCAAATGAAAGAGGTGGTCTGCTGTATTTTTTGAAAAAACAGTGATATCATCAAGATATATCAGTCAATGTTTGTTAATCAAACCTTTGAACGCCATGCCCATTTCTCTTTGAAAGGTAGCTCCAGCGTTGGACAACCCAAATGGCATTTTCCCCGTATGCATAAGTTCCCCATTTAGTTGTAAATGCTGTCTTGAACTGATATTCTTCCTTCACCATAATCTGATTATACCCTGAATAGCCATCAAGTAGTGAAAACCTCTCGAGCCAGCAACAACTTGTAAAATCTGCTCCATGGAAGGAAGTGGATAATGATCCTTGAGAGATGCTCTATTCAAATCTCTGAAGTCAACACACAATTTGATTTCCCCACTCTTCTTTCTAACTGGAACCAAGTTGGAAACCCAACTAGAATGCTTGATAGGGAATATGATTCTTGATTCTATCAACTTATTCAATTCTTTTCTCATGAGAGGCTCCATGTGGGGGTTGACTGGCCTTTGTTTCTACCTGATGGGCTTAGTATTTGGATCCAATTCAATGGTGTGTTGAGCTAACTCAAGATTGAAACCTTTCAAATCTTCATAGCTCCAAGCAAACACATCAGGGAATTCTTGACAAAGTTGTATGAACTCATACCTTTCTTGCTCAGTTGTCATCTTACCAATTTGGAGTGATTTGCCTCTTTCTACTGAGATGGACACTGAATCTTCTCCCTTCACTTGGATGTTTTCTTTCTCCTTCCTAAACTAATCATTAGGATTGAAAATGGACTCCAAAGTAATAAGTCCCTTTGGTAGTTTGTTGGTTCTCAGCTGCACCACTTGGTCACCATACTGCTGCTCCAACTTTTCCTGATTTTTGGCTGAGAATTCAGCCTCTTCTTGCAAGAAATGGATGATTTGCTGATCATTTTCAAACACTTGCCAACTTACATTGTTATTTGGCACTGAAGGCCTCACAATCACATGGATGTTTGGTTGTACCTTGTCCTTTTCAATGCTCTCCAAAACGCGTCGAAGGCTGCCCCACTACTGCAAGCTGTCGCCAGGCTTGGTTCTCTTTTCTAGGAATGGATTTTATGCTAAAGCCCTCAAAATCTTCAATGAGGTCCCACACCCTATTCTTGTAGCACTTGAGTAGATCATTCTTGATAGCATGCTACCCCTTAACTTGGTTGACAATCAACTCACTGTCACCAAAGACTTGCAAGTTCTTTATTCCTCTCTTGATTGCCCAATGCAGTCCTTGCACCAAGGCTTCATATTCAGCAGTGTTATTAGAGCATGTAAACTGAAATCTAAAAGCTGAATAATACTTAACTCCTTGAGGTGAAACCAACATGGATCCCCCTCCTGCACCTTGTCTACTCCTTGATCCATCAAAAAACAACTGCCATACCTCATTGTCATCTTTGTGGTTTGGCTTGGTGATGCTAGGAATAGGCTGATTTTCTTCATGTATGCAATAGAATCCCAGCTCGATTCTTCTATTTCTTGATAAGGATCAAAAGAATGCACCTTGCTTTCCCATTCATCAAGAGTTATATTTGGGATGCTTCCTACCTTGGTGTCGACTTCATCGGTGCTTGGATAATCTTCTTGATCAAATGTTGAACAATTGGTATTGATCTGACTGGGAGTGTAAGGCTCAATGTGTAAGTTTGCAATAGGTTCGACCTGATTGTGGCTTTGGTTCCATATCTTGTTCTGAACATCATGTGTGACCAATCAGCAAACAAGTAACCTCCAATCTTAGCTATGAAATCCCTTGAAAAACATAGGGTAAAGAGTGGTGGAAGGTCTATTACTGAGACATCTTGCAAAACAACCACATTGGGATAGGCATGCAAAGTAAGACTCAAGTTTTTAATCACCCCAACTGTTGTTATTGCTTTGTCCCATCCAACTGCACCACCCCTTTGGATATGGTTTCATACTAAATTCCCAACTGATCAGGTATTTGCTTGGGCATTACTGAACTACTTGCCCTAGAATCAATCATGCAATTGTGTACTAATTGGTTCCCAATGATCAATGAAACATAGAATGGAGAGGGCTTCAATATTTTACCTTGCTATCCTCCATGATTCCCCTCAGGATGGGTAGCATTTGTGAGCACCTTCTCTTCCATTTGGACTTGCTGATTTGAAGTTGACCAAGTCCTTCATGGCAGCTTGTAGCAAATCTCTTTGGCACAGGATAGATAGTGATTCCCACATTGATATGTTTACATTTGTCTTCTTCATCTGATTAATGATATTGAATGGGGATTAAGTATCCTTTTGCTGTCCCTTGGCCTGCACATTCATCCCTTCTATATGGGCAACAACAACTAGCATTTGAGTTGGCCTAGGGCTGTTTTAGGCAGTCCTTGTGTGCTTGGGATTACATTTTGCTTGCCAATAGTTTGTGGAGTGACAGAAGGTTGTGAATTACTTGGGGCCAATGGTTGTTCTTCACCCAAATTTATCCTCTTTGACCTTGTGTTGGCTGCAACACTTTGGGAAACCATGTCTAGTTCATGCCAAAAAAATCTTACCTGCCAGTTTACAAGTGTGGTATCATTTGGAGCTAATTCTTTGCTTTGGAATGTTTCTTATTACTGGTCTTTTGTTTGACTACCTTCACCCTCCACACCAGTTGTTGTCACCATTAATGCTTGATTCAAGGCACCGTTGAAGCACATGGACTGGTTATGAGGTTCATTGCATGGGAAACACCAATCATACTCTTGAGCCATATTGTTTTGTACTGGCACTAATGCTTTAGAGGTAGATGTAGCATTGGGATTATAGGGCTGAAATGGTCTATTGGCAGGAGGCCTTGCTTGATTTAGATTTGCAGCTAGATTGGGTGGTCTATGAGGTTGATATGGCTGCCTGTTAGGCTGAGCTTGAGGCTGGAAGGAATGTCTAAAACCTTGAGCTTGCTGCCTTTTGAGTGTAACCAGCTCATTACCTAGATTTTGCAATTGCTTCATGACTTCTTGAAGTTCATTTGAGGCACTAGAAGATGAAGTGGAAGCTTCACTTGAATTCTAATTTCTAGGAGTGGGAATAGACACTAAATTAGGCACTTGGCTAGTACACTGGCTCTCTAAACTTTTGTTGTTGCAAATCAGCAACACTCCTGGATGCAAATCAAGGTTCTAAATGATGTTTAGAGCATCCAAAGTGATTGCACAACATGGAAACCTCTCTCCAAGTGTGGGACTTGTGAAAATGAGAGAGAAATCTCCAAAATAGAGGTTGGTTCCTCAAACTCCTCTGATTTAGATCTATATTTTGCACAACTACGAGAGGTTCTAATCCTAATTCTACCCTAGATTACAAGGAGACAGGATAAAATGCAAAAATGAAACTAAACTAAAGATGGTGATGCACCAAAAGGAGTGGTGAAACATTTTTGCCATGTAAATAGACACAAATTCATGAAATGAAACAAGGGAAAATATACACAAGCTGATAGATGTAATTAGAGGTCTTAAAATGAAGTAAAACAATACAAACAGAGGGTATTTGAAAGCATTCACGAGTTTGCCAATTCCATGTAAAAATCTCTTGCATTCCACCATCAAAGAGGTATAAACCTGTTACAAACTGTGAAAAGGTCTGATTCTTACAACTATCACTTGCTAGAGGTGAAAGTAGAAGTTTTCAATGCCAAAAAGTGTTCAACCATGAAGGAATGAGCCAAATCGCTTTTACGGTGCATGGGTTGAGCCGGGAGAGAAAAACGTAAAAACATGGGAGCCCATTCCTCATTGATGGAAAATGCATTAAAAAGCATGGAGGACCTTACAAACCCATACCCCGTCATTTTTGACCATATTGGAGAAGAATGCGACCCATTACGTATTAAATTTGGTTGTTGAAATGCCATTTCGCCATGGACACGTACCAGAACCGTTTTTGAATTTTATCTCTCAAACTAAACCAAAATTATAAATTGACCATGGAATCTTGTAGATAATTTTAACATCTTTCCAATGATATAAAGAACGTGAAAATTTGAGCTTTGGATCAAAAGATATGATCGTTTGAAGATTTAGGGCAAAAATGGACCAAAAACGGATCAGCGGGAAATTTTTTCAAATTTTACCTTTTTTTTGTCTTTGGAAAAAATTTCAAAATTCCCTCGCACTCCGCTAGTCGGATGCCATGTGGCAAGCTCTGATTCGCTCTGGAATTCTCTCTCCTTCTCTTTTCCGTGGGTTTTCCTTTGAAAATCGACCTTTTTATACTCTTTTGGAAAAAAATTCATATTTGCCTCCGACCCCCGAACTCCTCTGCCACGTGGCAGCTTCCTATTGGCTGTGGGCCTCAAATGGGAAAATTTTCCACAAAAACTCCGCCGAGCCATAACTTGAAAAATATAAGGAGTTAGGAGGTAAACTTTACCTTTCTGGAAAGCTGAGAGAGAGCTGTATCTGATGGTGCCATTTTTAGAAAGCCTTGAGTGCCTAAAAATCAAAAAAATGTAGACTGAGGCACAAGAGAGGCAAGAACACAAGGAGTTAGCCACAAAAATGAGCTGGGGCACCATTTTGGATAACAATTTTCGTGACTCAAAGGGATCATCTGCCTACTAGATGAAACTACCGGTTGCCTGAAGCAGTCCATTGGGCATGGAGTCATCAAATATTCTTTTTAGAACCTCATCTGACTTAGAATGTGCAAGGAGGAAGATGGAATATCACATGATGGAAGCAAGGACTATAAAACATCTCCAGGGACAGCAAGCGGTGCCAAAGCACTTAGGGAAAGCAAAACTAACCTACAAGAAAAAATGTGCAAAGCACTTGGAGGAATGAAAATCTAATCTAATATTTACAAGGTGGTAAATTTCCCTCTAGAAACAACACTTGAGATAGATTCCATTGACTGGAATCTACAGTTCTTCACCATCCAATGAGGCCAATTGGAAAGCATTGTTGTTCTTGCACTTCATGACCATGTATGGGCCACTCCAAATGGCATCAAATTTTGAATGCCTTCCGGTTTTGCTCTATCCACATCCCATTTCAACACTAGATCTCCAACCTAAAAAGATCTATCCTTGGCCTTCCTATCAAAGGTCTTTTTGATCAAAGCTTGATCCTTTTCCATTGCTTGGGATGCTTGATTTCTGACCTCCTGCAGCTCCATCAACTCTGCATATCTCACCTCCATGGGCTCAAACTCTAGCAACTCTAATTGCTTCATGAGTTCCAATGTTGGCAACTCAAGTGACATGGGCAAGATTGCCTCTCTTCCATAAACAAGCTTGAATGGAGAGTTACCTGTGGATCTCTTGGGAGTTATCCTATCAGCCCATAAGGCTGATTTCAGTTTGGTATGCCAAGACCTCTGATTCTCATCAAGAGTCCTCCTAATGATCCTCAACAAGTTCTTGTTTGTAGACTCGGCCTGGCCATTACCTTGAGGGTAATAGTTTGATGAAGTGCTTAGGTAGATCCCGTTCTTGACAGCCCACTCAATCACCTTGGATCCAATGAATGCCAATGCATTATCTGAGATTATTGTAGCAGGTATACCAAATCTGGTCGCTATCCCCTCATAAAAGTCTAAGATGCTGGACTCATTTGCTTCTTTGATTGCTACCGCTTCAGTCCATTTGGTGAAGTAGTCCGTGGCTGTCAAAATCCATTTGTGCCCTTGACTTGAATTGGGATTAATGACTCCAATGAAGTCCAAACCCCATTGCATGAATGGCTGGTCAACTGAGATTGGATGCAATGGAAGGGAAGCAAGTCTCTCTTTTCCGTGAAGAATGCACAATTCTTACACCTCTTGATCCATGCATAGCAATCACTAAAATTTTAGGATAATAATAACCAGCCTTCATGATTTTTAGAGTGTCACTCTCGGTGCAAAATGACCACGAGCTGATCTACCATGGAACTCTTTCAACACCGTATGAATTTGATTTGTGCTAATGCATCTCAAACTCCATTCACATCTTTCTTGAACAAAACTCCATCAACAATGGCATATGAGACATCCTGCAATCTGAAGTGTCTTCTTTGGGTCTTGTTCAACTCGGGGGCATAGGCCTATGCTTAGGAAGTGTATAATACTATTGTTGCAAATCGAAGCACCCCACGGATGTTGATTAGATTTCTAGTTTGATCATACTAGCATCAAGTGTGATTGCACAACATTGAATCCTCTTCCCAAGTGTGGGACTTGCAAAATGGAAGAGAAATCTCTAGATTAGAGGCTGGTTCCTCAACTCCTCTGATAAGCTATTTTACTTGCACAATTGCAGAGGTTTAAACTCCTAAATCTACTCTAAATTTCAAAGGGACAAGGATAGAAAATGCAAAAAGAAAGAACTAAAACTAATGCTAATAGGTGATGCACTAAAGGAGTGGTGAGCATTTTTACTTCTACAAATTGACACGATTCATAAAATGAAACAAAAACAACATGCACAAACTGATAGCTGTAATGAATTGTTAGAAATTAGGCAAACAACACCGTGAAGGATAAAAACTAATCACAGGGCCTGTATTGTTATTTTAACATCAAAATCACTTGCATTCAAACACCTGAAAGGCAAAAATACAGTTGCAGTTTCTAGAAAAGGTCTGTTATTCCACTAAATCACTTCCAAGGTGAAAAAGGGAGCTTGCCATACACAAAAAATGTTCAACCCTTTGAAAAATGAGCCAAATCTGGCTTTTACAGTGCAAGGGACGAGCCCAGGAGAGAGAAACATGGGAAAACGTGGAAGGGATTCAACCATTGACCAAAATTCCATCAAAACAGCATGGGCGACCTGACAGACCCATTCCCTAACATTTTTAACCATGCTGGGAGAGAATGCGAGCCATTCTTCATTAAAATCGGTGGTTGAAACGTCATTTCTGTTCATGACCACGTGCCAGAAGTGTTTTTTGATTTTCTCTCTCAAAATCCACCAAAATACAAAATTGACCCTGAATCTTGTAGATAATTTCACCATCTTTCCATTGATATAAAGAACGTGAAAAACCGAGCTCTGGATCGAAAGATATGGCGATTTGAAGTTTTAGGGAAAAACAGGGCCAAATCGGGTCGCTTTGATATTTTTGCCTAGACACATGGTGAGTTCTAATTGGTGCATGGGCCTTCTAGGGAAAATTTCCCACAAAAACTCCGCTGAGCCATGACTTGAAAAATACATGAGTTAGGAGGAAAACTTTACCTTTCTGGAAAGCTAAGAAAGAGCTCTATCTAATGGTGCCATTTCCATAAGGTTTTGAGTGCCTGAAAAGAAAAATTTTGTGACTGAGGCACAAGAGAAGGAAGAATGAGAGGAGTTAGCCAAAAATGAGCGGGGGCACATTTTGGATAACAAATACCTTGGGTCCAGTAAGGAGGAGTGGGGGCAGCATTGTCTTCTTCTTGACTACCACTTGGCTCATGGCTGTCTGTCTGGATCAAAACAGCCTCTCCTTCATTGCATGCTTCTTTTTGCTTCCCCAAAACCAGCTGCTCACACAATCCTTTCCCTCTTACCAACTTGGTGATCTTGATCTCAATGTCATACTCCATGACACGGGTGATCCCACCTGCCCTTTTCTCGTTCAAATCTTTGTTGAGGAGGAAGTCCTTAACCCCAGCATGTGAGACCAGCAACTGGACCTTGTTGTTCGAGACTAAATGCTTGAATTTCTTCAAGCTTCTGATTCTTTGCCAACACATGCTTCTCAATAAAAGAATACTTCACCTCATAGTCATCTAGGCTCACGGCAAGAAGGCAATTGGCTGCTCATCATTATCCTTGTTCTGCTGTACCAAAATGGCAAAAATAGTGTCATTACCTCCAAATGCATAGAGGATGAAATCCTTGGAGAAGTCCGGGTTGATGAGAGTTGGTGCTTGAGAAATGGCTTCTTTGATTGCTTCAAAACTCTCCTTTCCTTCTGCTATCCACTTGAAATCCATGCTCTTCTTTAACATTTTGGTGATGGGCTTGACAAGGGCTGTAAAATCTGGGACAAACCTCCGAACAAAGTTTATCCTCCCCAAGAAACTCTAAAGGGATTTCTTGTGGCTTGGCAATGGTAGTGCTCTTATGGCTTCGACTCTCTCTAGATCAATTGCTAATCCTTCTTTGGAGACAATATGGCCAAGGAAATTTCCTTCATGTGTAAGAAAGATACACTTTCTAGGATTTAAAGACACTCCAAATCTCCTGCACCTCATGAAAACTTGTCTCAAATGAGAGAGGTGGTCTACTACATTTTGGAAAAAAGTGATATCATCAAGGCAAATTAGCACCACATTGTTAATCAAACCTTTGAACGCCATGTCCATTGATCTTTGGAAGGTAGCACTAAAGCATTGGACAACCCAAATGGCATCTTCTTGTATGCAAAAGTCCCCATTTGGTTGTGAAGGCTATCTTGAACTAGTCTTCCTCCTTCACCATAATCGATTGTAGCCTGAGTAGCCATCAAGTAGTGAAAACCTCTCAGAGCCAGCCACAACTTGCAAGATTTGCTCCATGGAAGGGAGTGGGTAATGGTCCTTGAGAGATGCTCTATTTAAGTCTCTGAAATCAACACATAATCTGATCTCTCCACTCTTCTTTCTGACTGGAACCAAGTTGGCAACCCAACTAGAATGCTTGATTGGGAATATGATTCTTGACTCAATCAGCTTGTCCAATTCTTTCCTCATGAGAGGCTCCATGTGTGGATTGACTGGTCTTTGTTTCTACCTGACAGGCTTAGTATTTGGATCCAATTCAATGGTATGCTGAGCTAAGTTGGGATTGAAACCTTTCAAATCTTTGTAGCTCCATGCAAACACATCAGGGAACTCTTGACATAGGCTATGCGAACTCATACCTTTCTTGATCAGTTGTCATCTTTCCAATTTGTAATGGTTTGTTCTCTTCTACCAAGATGGATACTGAATCCTCTCTCTTGACTTGAATGTTTTCTTTCTCCTTTCTAAACTAATCATTGGGATTAAAAATGGACTCCAAAGTGATAAGTCCCTTGGGTAGCTTGTTAGTTCTCAGCTGTACCACTTGGTCACCATACTTCTTGTTCAAATTTTTCTTGATTCTTGGCCGAGAACTCGGCTTCTTCTTCAAGAAATGGATGATTTCTTGGTCATTCTCAAACACTTGCCAACCGACATTGTTATCGCACTCAAGGCCTCACAATCACGTGGATGTTTAGTTGTACCTTGTCTTGTTGAATGCTTTCCACAATGTCAAAGGCTGCCCTACTACCGCAAGCTTTGTCGGCAGCTTGATTCTCTTTCCTAGCAATGGATTTGATGCTAAAACCTCAAAATCTTCCATGTGGTCCCACCCCTGTTCTTGTAGCACTTTGAGTAGATCATTCTTGGCAGCATGATGTCCCTTGACCTGATTTACAATCAATTCACTGTCACCAAAGACTTGCAAGTTCTTTGTTTTCTTCTTGATTGCCCAATGCATCCCTTACACTAAGGCTTCATATTCAGCAGTGTTATTGGAGCATGCAAACTGAAATCTAAAAGCTGAATAGTACCTTACTCCTTGAGGTGAAACAAGCATGGCTCCACCTCCTGCACCTTGTCTACTTCTTGATCCATCAAAAAATAGCTGCCATACCTCATTGTCATCCTTGTGGTTTGGCTTGGTGTTGTTAGGAATAGGCTGATTTTCTTCATGTATAAAATAGACCCCTAGCTCACATTCTTCTACTTCTTGATAAGGATCAAAAGCATGTACCTTGTTTTCCCATTCATCAAGAGTTAGATCCGGGATTCTCCTAAGCTTGGTGTCAGCTTCATCGGTGCTTGGGTGGTCTTCTTGATCAAATGCTGAACAATTGGCGTTGATCTAACTTGGAGTGTAAGGCTCAATGTGGAAGTTTGCAATAGGTTCAGACCTGATTGTAGCTTTGGTTCCATACCTCGTTCTGAATAGCATGTGTGACCAATCACAGACAAATATCCTCCAATCTTGGCTGTGAAGTCCCTTGACAAGCAAAGGGCAAAGAGTGGTGGAAGGTCTATGACTGATACATCTTGTAAAACAACAACATTTGGACATGCATGCAAGGTAAGACTCAAGTTTCTAATCACCCCAACTATTATTCTTGGTGTCCCATCTGCTGCACTACCCCTTTGGATATGGTCTCATATCGGAGCCCTAGCCGATCAACTATTTGTTTAGGCATCACCTGAGCTACTTGCCCTTTAATCTATCATGCAATTGTGCACTAACTGATTTCCAATGATTAATGAAACATAGAAAGGAGGGGGCTTAACATTTTACCTTGTTGTCCTCCTTGATTTCCCTCAGTCAAGGCGGTATTTGTGAGCACTTTGTCTTGCATCTTAACTTGCTGATTCGAAGTTGGCCGATCCTTCATGGAAGCTTGTAGCAAATCTCTTTGGCCAGGATAGATAGGGATTCCCACATTTATATATTAACATTTGTCTTCTTCATCTGATCAATGATACTGAATGGTGATGAAGGATCTCTTTGTTGTCCCTTTGCTTGTACATTCACTCCTTGCACGTGGGTAGCAATAACTGGTATTTGAGTTGGTCTAGGAGCTGTTCTTGGCTGCCCTTGTGCATTTGAAATTGGATTTTGCTTGCCAACCATTTGTGGAGCCATGGAAGGTTGTGGATTGGTTGGAGCTAATGGCTGTTCTTCACCCAAATTCCTTCTTTTTGACCTTGTGTTGGCTGCAACACCTTGGGAAACTACCTGATTCATGCCACAAAAATCCTCTGCTTGCCAATTTACCAACGTGGTGTCATTTGGGGCTGATTGCTGTTGGAATATTTCTTGTTGTTGGCTATTTCCTTGACTTCCCTCACCCTCCACACCAGTAGTTGTCACCATTAATGCTTGATTCAAAGCACCATTGAAGCACATGGATTGGTTATGAGGTTCATTGCATGGAAAACACCAGTCATACTCCTGAGCAATGTTGTTTTGTGTTGGCACCAATGCCTTAGAGGCGATATATGGCATTTGGATTGTAGCTGAAAATGGTCTATTGGCGGGAGGCCTTGTTTGATTCATATTTGTAGCTGGATTAGGTGGTCTTTGTGGTTGGTATGGCTGCTGCTAGGCCGGCTGAGCTTGGGGCTCGTAAGAAGTTCTAAAGCCTTGGGCTTGTTGCCTCTTGAGTGTACCACTCATTACCTAGGTTTTAGCGGTTGCTTCATGACTTCTTGAAGCTCATTTGGGGCACTTGGAGATGAAGTAGAAGCTTCATTTGAACTCGATTTCTAGGAGTGGGAGAAGGAGACAAATTAGGTGCTTAATTAGTATTTGGACTCTCTAAACTTGGAAACAATGGCATGGGAGGTCTAGGGGCTAGTTTGCCACTTGGATCAAACAATTTTCAGCCCTAATGGCAATGCTATAAGCCATAGGGATAGTTATGCCTCCCATGGACTGAATCAACATAGAAATATCAGAATTTAGAGCTTTGAGATAGTAGAGAAAAGCACCTGTTTTTGCAAATCAGCAGCACCCCTGGATGCAAATCAAGGTTCTGGATTGATGTTTTAGGCATACGCTTTGATTGCACAACATGGAAACCTCTCTCCAAGTGTGGGACTTGTGAAAATGAGAGAGGAATCTCCAGATTAGAGGCTGGTTCCTAAAAATCCTCTAATTTAGATCTATATTTTGCACAACTATAGAGGTTCAGATCCTAATCCTACTCTAAATTGCAAGGAGACAGGGGATAAAAATGCAAAAATGAAACTAAACTAAAGATGGTGATGCACCAAAAGAAGTGGTGAAACATTTTTTTCCATGTAAATAGACACAAATTCATGAAATACAACAAGGAAAACATACACAAGCTGATAGATGTAATTAGAGGTCTTAAAATGAAGTAAAACAATACAAACAGAGGGACTGAAAGCATTCACGAGTTTGCAGACTTTGTCAATTCCATGTAAAAATATCTTGCATTCCACCCTCAAAGAGGTATAAACCTACCGTAATACTTTAAAAGGTATAATTCTTACAACTATCACTTACTGGAGGTGAAAGAAGAAGTTTTCTATGCCAAAAAGTGTTCAACCATGAAGAAATGAGCCAAATCTGGCTTTTACAATACATGGGTCGAGCCCAGGAGAGAGAAAACATGAAAAACACATCGGAGCCATCCCTCATTGATTGAAAATGCATTAAAACAGCATGGAGGACCTTACAAACCCATACCCTATCATTTTTGACCATATTGGAGAAGAATGCGACCCATTCTGTATTAAATTTCGTTGTTGAAATGTCATTTCTGGCCATGGACATGTACCAGAACTGTTTTTGAATTTTATTTCTCCAAACTCAACCAAAATCAGAAATTGACCATGGAATCATGTATAGAATTTTAACATCTTTCCAATGATATAAAGAATGTGAAAATCCGAGCTCGAATCAAAATATATGATCATTTGAAGATTTAGGGTAAAAACGCCCAAAAACGGATCGGCGGGAAAAAATTTCAAATTTTACCTTTTTTTTGTCTTTGGAAAAAAATTTCAAAAATTCCCCGCGCTCCACTGGTTGGATGCCACGTGGCAATCTCTAATTCGCTCTAGAATTCTCTCTCCTTCTCAAACACTTACCCAATTTTTCATTGCGCCTTCCCCTTGTGACATGTGTCGACTATGATTGGTCCGCGGGCCCTGTCGGCAAAAATTTCCATTTGAACCTTCGACCAAAATACTTGGAAAATTTTCAAATTTGCCTCCGACCCCCGAACTCCTCTACCATGTGGTAGCTTCCTATTGGATGTGGGCCTCAAATGGGAAAATTTTCCACAAAAACTCCGTCGAGCCATAACTTGAAAAATATAAGGAGTTAGGAGGCAAACTTTACCTTTCTGGAAAGCCGAGAGAGAGCTCTATCTCGATGGTGCCATTTCCAAAAATCCTTGAGTGCCTGAAAATAAAAATGTAGACTGAGGCACAAGAGAGGCAAGAACACAAGGAGTTAGCCACAAAAACAAGCTCGGGCACCATTTTGGCGACTTAGAGGGTCATCTGCTCGCTAGATGAAAATACTAGTTGCTTGAAGCAGTCCATATGGCATGGAGTCATCAAATATTCTGTTTAGAACCTCAACTAACTTAGAATGTGCAAGGAGGAAGATGGAATATCACATGATGGAAGCAAGGACTGCAAAACATCTCCAGGGACAGCAAGCTGTGCCAAAGCACTTAGGGAAAGCAAAACTAACCTACAAAGAAAAAAAATGTGCAAAGCACTTGGACGAATGAAAATATAATCTAATATTTACAAGGTGGTAAATTTCCCTCTAGAAGCAACACTTGAGATAGATTCCATTGACTGGAATCTGCAGTTCTTCACCATCCAATGAGGCCAATTGGAAAGCATTGTTGTTCTTGCACTTCATGACCATGTATGGGCCACTCTAAATGGCATCAAATTTTGAATGCCTTCCCGGTTTTGCTCTATCCACATCCCATTTCAACACTAGCTCTCCAACCTGAAAATATCTATCCTTAGCCTTCCTATCAAAGGTCTTTTTGATCAAAGCTTGATCCTTTTCCATTGCTTGGGATGCCTGATTTCTAACCTCCTGCAGCTCCATCAACTCTGCATATCTCACCTCCATGGGCTCAAACTCTAGCAACTCTAATTGCTTCATGAGTTCCAATGTTGGCAACTCAAGTGACATGGGCAAGATTGCCTCTCTTCCATAAACAAGCTTGAATGGAGAGTTACCTGTGGATCTCTTGGGAGTTATCCTATCAGCGCATAAGGCTGATTTCAGTTTGGTATGCCAAGACCTCTGATTCTCATCAAGAGTCCTCCTAATGATCCTCAACAAGTTCTTGTTTGTAGACTCGGCCTAGCCATTACCTTGAGGGTAATAGTTTGATGAAGTGCTTAGGTAGATCCCGTTCTTGACAGCCCACTCAGTCACCTTGGATCCAATGAATGCCAATGCATTATCGAGATTATTGTAGCGGTATACCAAATCTGGTCGCTATCCCCTCATAAAAGTCTAAGATGCTTTGACTCATTTGCTTCTTTGATTGCTACCGCTTCATCCATTTGGTGAAGTAGTCCGTGGCTATCAAATCCCTTTGTGCCCTTGACTTGAATTGGGATTAATGACTCCAATGAAATCCAAACCCCATTGCATGAATGGCTGGTCAACCGAGATTGGATGCAATGGAAGGGAAGCAAGTCTCTCTTTTCCCGTGAACAATGCACAATTCTTACACCTCTTGATCCATGCATAGTAATCACTAAAAGATTTAGGCCAATAATAACCAGCCTTCATGATTTTTAGAGATGTCACTCTCGGTGCAAAATGACCAGCAAATGATCCACCATGGAACTCTTCCAACACCCTATGAATCTGATTTGTGCTAATGCATCTCGGCAAGAGCACTCCATTCACATCTTTCTTGAACAAAACTCCATCAACAATGGCATATGGGATAGCACTGCAAATCTGAAGTGTCTTCTTTGGGTCTTGTTCATCTCCGGAGGACATAGGCTGTGCTTAGGAAGTGCATTATCCCTTGGGTCCAGCAAGGAGTGGGGCAGCATTGTTTTCTTCTTGAGTGCCACATGGCTCATGGCTGTCTTGAATCACAAACAGCCCCTCCTTCATTGCATGCTTCTTTTTGCTTCCCCAAAACCAGCTGCTCACACAATCCTTTTCCTCTTACCAGCTTGGTGATTTTGATCTCAATGTCATACTCCATGACACGGGTGATCCAACCTGCCCTTTTCTCATTCAAATCTTTGTTGAGGAGGAAGTCCTTAACCCCAGCATGTGAGACCAGCAACTGGACCTTGTTGTTTGAGACTAAATGCTTGAATTTCTTCAAGCTTTTGATTACTGCCAGCACATGCTTCTCAATAAAAGAGTACTTCACCTCATAGTCATCTAGGCTCTGGCTGAAGAAGGCAATTAGCTGCTCATCATTATCCTTGTTCTGCTGTACCAAAATGGCATAAATAGTGTCATTACCTCCAAATGCATAGAGGATGAAATCCTTGGAGAATTCCGGGTTGATGAGAGTTGGTGCTTGAGAAATGGCTTCTTTGATTGCTTCAAAACTCTCCTTGCCTTCTGCTGTCCACTTGAAAGCCATGCTCTTCTTTAACATTTTGGTGATGGGCTTGATAAGGGCTGCAAAATCTGGGACAAACCTCCGAACAAAGTTTATCCTCCCCAAGAAAATCTGAAGGGCTTTCTTGTGGCTTGGCAATGGTAGTGCTCTTATGGCTTCAACTCTCTCTGGATCAATTGCTAATCCTTCTTTGGAGACAATATGGCCAAGGAGCTTTCCTTCATGTGCAAGAAAGATACACTTCTTAGGATTCAAAGACACTCCAAATTTCCTACACCTCGTGAAAACTTGTCTCAAATGAGAGAGGTGGTCTGCTGCATTTTTGGAAAAAACAGTGATATCATCAAGGTAAATCAGCACCACGTTGTTAATCAAACCTTTGAATGCCATGTCCATTGCTCTTTGGAAGGTAGCACCAGCGTTGGATAGCCCAAATGGCATCTTCTTGTATGCAAAAGTCCCCCATTTGGTTGTGAAGGTTGTCTTGAACTGGTCTTCTTCCTTCACCATAATCTGATTGTAGCCGGAGTAGCCATCAAGTAGTGAAAACCTCTCGGAGCCAGCCACAACTTGCAAGATTTGCTCCATGGAAGGGAGTGGGTAATGGTCCTTGAGAGATGCTCTATTTAAGTCTCTGAAATCAACACACAATTTGATCTCTCCACTCTTCTTTCTGACTGGAACCAAGTTGGCAACCCAACTAGAATGCTTGATTGGGAATATGATTCTTGACTCAATCAGCTTTTCCAATTCTTTCCTCATGAGAGGCTCCATGTGTGGATTGACTGGTCTTTGTTTCTGCATGACAGGCTTAGTATTTGGATCCAATTCAATGGTATCTTTGAGCTAAGTTGGGATTGAAACCTTTCAAAGCTTCATAGCTCTATGTAATCACATCAGTCGGAACTCTTGACACAAATTGTATGAACTCACACCTTTCTTGATCGGTTGTCATCTTTCCAATTTGCAATGGTTTGTTCTCTTCTACCAAGATGGATACTTTGAATCCTCTCTCTTGACCTCGAATGTTTGCTTTCTCCTTTCTAAACTGATCATTGGGATTAAAAATGGACTCCAAAGTGATAATTCCTTGGGCAGCTTGTTAGTTCTCAAATGTACCACTTGGTCACCATACTTTGTTATTCCAATTTTTCTTGATTCTTAGCCGAGAACTCAGCTTCTTCTTCGCAAGAAATGGATGATTTGCTGGTCATTCTCAAACATTTACCAACCGACATTGTTATCCGCACCAAGGCCTCATAATCACGTGGATGTTTAGTTGTACCTTGTCTTGTTGAATGCTTTCCACAATGTCAAAGGCTGCCCCTTATCACTGAGCTTTGTCAAGACTTGATTCTCTTTCCTAGGAATGGATTTGATGCCAAAACCCTCAAAATATTCCATGAGGTCCCACACCCTGTTCTTGTAGCACTTGAGTAGATCATTCTTGGCAGCATGTTGTCCCTTGACCTGATTTACAATCAATTCACTGTCACCAAAGACTTGCAAGTTCTTTATTTTCTTCTTGATTTCCCAATGCATCCCTTGCACTAAGGCTTCATATTCAGCAGTGTTATTGGAGCATGCAAACTGAAATCTAAAAGCTGAATAGTACCTTACTCCTTGAGGTGAAACAAGCATGGCTCCACCTCCTGCACCTTGTCTACTTCTTGATCCATCAAAAATAGCTGCCATACCTCATTGTCATCCTTGTGGTTTGGCTTGGTGATGTTAGGAATAGGCTGATTTTCTTCATGTATATAATAGACCCCTAGCTCAGATTCTTCTACTTCTTGATAAGGATCAAAAACATGTACCTTGTTTGCCCATTCATCAAGAGTTAGATCCGGGATGCTCCCAACCTTGGTGTCAGCTTCATCGGTGCTTGGGTGGTCTTCTTGATCAAATGCTGAACAATTGGTGTTGATCTGACTTGGAGTGTAAGGCTCAATGTGGAAGTTTGCAATAGGTTCAGACCTGATTGTAGCCTTAGTTCCATACCTCATTCTGAACAACATGTGTGACCAATCAGCAGACAAATATCCCCCAATCTTGGCTATGAAGTCCCTTGACAAGCATAGGGCAAAGAGTGGTGGAAGGTCTATGACTGATACATCTTGTGAAACAACAACATTTGGACATGCATGCAAGGTAAGACTCAAGTTTCTAATCACCCCAACTATTGTTACTACTGTCCCATCCAGCTGCACTACCCCTTTGGATATGGTTTCATACTGGAGCCCTAGCTGATTAGCTATTTGTTTAGGCATCACTGAGCTACTTGCCCCGAATCTATCATGCAATTGTGCACTAACTGATTTCCAATGATTAATGAAACATAGAAAGGAGGGGGCTTCAACATTTTACCTTGTTGTCCTCCATGATTTCCCTCAGGCTGGGCAACATTTGTGAGCACTTTCTCTTGCATCTAAACTTGCTGATTCAAAGTTGGCCAGTCCTTCATGGCAGCTTGTAACAAGTCTCTTTGGCCTAGGATAGATAGGGATTCCCACATTGATATATTAACATGTGTCTTCTTATCCGATTAATGATACTGAATGGTGATGAAGGATCTCTTTACTTTCCCTTTTCTTGTACATTCACTCCTTGCACGTGGGAAGTAATAACTGGTATTTGAGTTGGTCTAGGAGCTGTTCTTGGCTGCCCTTGTGCATTTGAAATTAGATTTTGCTTGCCAACCATTTGTGGAGCCATGGAAGGTTGTGGATTGGTTGGAGCTAATGGCTGTTCTTCACCCAAATTCCTTCTTTTTGACCTTGTGTTGGCTGCAACACCTTGAGAGACCGTTTGATTCATGCCACAAAAATCCTCTGCTTGCCAATTTACCAATGTGGTGTCATTTAGAGCTGATTGCTATTGGAATGTTTCTTGTTGTTGGTTGTTTCCTTGACTGCCTCACCCTCCACACCAGTAGTTTCACCATTAATGCTTGATTCAAAGCACCATTGAAGCACTTGGATTGGTTATGAGGTTCATTGCATGGAAAACACCAATCATACTCTGAGAAATGTTGTTTTGTGTTGGTACCAATGCCTTAGAGGCAGATATGGCATTTGGATTGTAGGGCTGAAATGGTCTATTGGCAGGAGGCCTTGTTTGATTCATATTTGCAGCTGGATTAGGAGGTCTTTGTGGTTGGTATGGCTACCTATTGGGCTGAGCTTGGGGCTGGTAAGAAGGTCTAAAACCTTGGGCTTGCTGCCTCTTGAGAGTGACTAGCTCATTGCCTAGGTTTTGCAATTGCTTCATGACTTCTTGAAGCTCATTTGGGGCACTTGGAGATGAAGTAGAAGCTTCATTTGAACTCTGATTTCTAGGAGTGGGAGAAGGAGCCAAATTAGGTGCTTGATTGGTATTTGGACTCTCTAAACTTGGAAACAATGGCATGGGAGGTCTAGGGGCTAGTTTTCCAGCTTGGATCAAACAATTTTCAACCCTAATGGCAATGCTATAAGCCATAGGGATAGTTATGCCTCCCATGGACTGAATCAACATAGAAATATCATAATTTAGAGCTTTGAGATAGTAGAGAAAAGAACCTTCTGCTGTTGGTCTGACTGCCACTAGAATTCTCTCCCAAGTCTTTTGAAATCTGAAGTTGAAATCAGTTAGCTGCTCATTGGGAGCTCTCTTGATGGTTGTCAGCTACTCCAAAAGAGACAAGTTGTCTCCCTTCTCTCCAAATTGCTCATGAAGTGCTATACATAGCTGATTCCAATTTGTGATAGAACTAGCTCCAAGGCTTCTAAACCATTTCAATGCTTTCCCCTTGAATGAAGATGCTAGCAATTTGACAGCCACTTGCATCTCATTGATTTCATGAATTGCACAAAGATTGACAATGTCTTTAACATGATCACCTGGAGTAGTCTGATTTTCTCCAAAGTGAAGTAGGGAATGTTCTTCAAGGCTACAATTGGAATTGAATGTTGTGCATTGAGGGCAAGTGGGCTGCTTGCCTGAAGTTGACATAGGGATTGTTTTGTGCCATTCTAATTGGTCTTAGAACCCTTGTTGATTGAATGAAAGGCCTACTAGGTGGAGGAGTTGAGAGAGTTATGTTTGGTGGAGATGGAGACCTTTGGATTCTCCTCCCACTTTTCCTTACTCTTGGAGATAACTGCAGATATTCAAACAGCACCTCTTCTTCTCCAACTCTTGACCTTGTAGTGATTCTTCTCATGAGTTTTCGAGGCTGCGCACCGCTGAAACCAGCTGATTCTTCCCTTGGAGTCACCGATATGCAAATTATAGCTCTTTTCAAGTAAGAAAATTGCAGCAGATGCACATCAAATTTGCTGCAAAGTAAAATGAGACCTCTAAGGTCCCACCGGCGTGCCAAAACTGTTGTTGCAAATCAGCAAAGACCCTTGGATGCAAATCAAGGTTCTAATTGATGTTTAGGCATCCAATGTGATTGCACAACATGGAAACCTCTCTCCAAGTGTGGGACTTGTGAAAATGAGAGAGGAATATCTAGATTAGAGGTCTGGTTCCTCAAATTCCTCTCGATTTAGATCTATATTTACACAACTATAGAGGTTTAGATCCTAATCCTACTCTAAATTGCAAGGAGACAGGGATAAAAATGCAAAAATGAAACTAAACTAAAGATGGTGATGCACCAAAAGGAGTGGTGAAACATTTTTGCCATGTAAATAGACACAAATTCATGAAATGTAACATAAAACATACACAAGCTGATAGATGTAATTAGAGGTCTTAAATGAAGTAAAACAATACAAACAAAGGACTCGAAAGCATTCACAGAGCTTGCCATTATCAATTCCATGTAAAATCTCTTGCGTTCCACCATCAAAGAGGTATAAACCTATTACAAACTGTGAAAAAGGTCTGAGTCTTACAACTATCACTTGCTGGAGGTGAAAGAAGAAGTTTGCAATGCCAAAAAGTGTTCAACCACGAAGGAATGAGCCAAATCTGCTTTTACATGCATGGGTCGAGCCCAGAGAGAGAAAACATGTAAAAATGTGGGAGCCCATTCCTCATTGATGGAAAATGCATTAAAACAACATGGAGGACCTTACAAACCTATACCCTGTCATTTTTGACCATATTGGAGAAGAATGCAACCCATTCTGTATTAAATTTGGTTGTTGAAATGTCATTTTTGGCCATGGACACGTACCAGAACTGTTTTTGAATTTTCTCTCTCCAAACTGAACCAAAATTATAAATTGACCATGGAATCATGTAGATAATTTTAACAGCTTTCCAATGATATAAAGAACGTGAAAATCTGAGCTCTGGATCAAAAGATATGATCGTTTGAAGATTTAGGGCAAAAACGGCCCAAAAATGGATCGGCGGGAAAAAATTTCAAATTTTACCTTTTTTTTTCTTTGGAAATTTTTTCAAAAATTCCCCACGCTCCATCACCGGATGCCACGTGGCAAGATCTGATTCACTCTAGAATTCTCTCTCCTTCTCTTTTCCATGGGTTTTCCTTTGAAAATAGACCTTTTTATACTCTTTTGGAAAAATTCAAATTTTCTAGGAGAAAACTCCTCCGACCCCCGAACTCCTCTATCACGTGGCATTTCCAATTGGTCATGAGGGCCTCAAATGGGAAAATTTTCCACAAAAAAACCAGTTTTTTGCCATAACTTGAAAAATACAAGGAGTTAGTAGGCAACGTTTACCTTTCTCGGAAAGCCGAGAGAGAGCTCTTTTTGATGGTGCCATTTCGGGAAAAGCCATGAGTGCTCCCTTAAAAATGTAGAAAAAGGCACTTAGAGGCAAAAACACAAGGAGTTAGCCACAAAAATGAGTGTCACCATTTTGGATAACTGTCACCCCTTTGGTAGTTTGTTGGTTCTCACTGCACCACTTGGTCACCATACTACTTTCTCTAACTTTTCCCGATTTTTGGCTAAGAATTCAACCTCTTCTTGTAAGAAATGGATGATTTCTCCGCCCCACCCGATCATTTTCAAACACTTGCCAACTTACATTGTTATCCTGGCCTCAAGGCCTCATAATCACATGGATGTTTGGTTGTACCTTGTCCTTTTGAATGCTCTCCACAACGTCAAAGGCTGCCCCAACTGCTGCAAGCCTGTCAGCGGCTTGGTTCTCTTTCCTAGGAATGGATTTGATGCCAAAACCCTCAAAATCTTCAATGAGGTCCCACACCCTGTTCTTGTAGCACTTGAGTAGATCATTCTTGACAACATGCTGCCCCTTGACTTGGTTGACAATCAACTCACTGTCACCAAAGACTTGCAAGTTCTTTATTCCTCTCTTGATTTCCCAATGCAGTCCTTGCACCAAGGCTTCATATTCAGCAGTGTTATTAGAGCATGCAAACTGAAATCTAAAAGCTGAATAATACTTAACTCCTTGAGGTGAAACCAGCATGGATCCCCCTCCTACACCTTGTCTACTCCTTGATCCATCAAAAAACAACTGCCATACCTCATTGTCATCTTTGTGGTTTGGCTTGGTGATGCTAGGAATAGGCTGATTTTCTTCATGTATGCAATAGACTCCTAGCTCAGATTCTTCTATTTCTTGATAAGGATCAAAAGCATGCACCTTGCTTGCCCATTCATCAAGAGTTAAATTTGGGATGCTTCCTACCTTGGTGTCAGCTTCATCAGTGCTTGGATAATCTTCTTGATCAAATGTTGAACAATTGGTATTGATCTGACTTGGAGTGTAAGGCTCAATGTGAAAGTTTACAATAGGTTCAGACCTGATTATGGCTTTGGTTCCATATCTTGTTCTGAATAGCATGTGTGACCAATCCACAGATAAGTAACCTCCAATCTTAGCTGTGAAATCCCTTGACAAACATAGGGCAAAGAGTGGTGGAAGGTCTATTACTGAGACATCTTGCAAAACAACCACGTTGGGACAGGCATGCAAAGTAAGACTCAAGTTTTTAATCACTCCAACTGTTGTTACTATGTCCCATCCAATTGTGCCACCCCTTTGGATATGGTTTCATACTGAATTCCCAACTGATCAACTATTTGCTTGGGCATTACTGAACTACTTGCCCCGAATCAATCATGCAATTGTGTACTAATTGGTTCCCAATGATCAATGAAACATAGAATGAAGGGGGCTTCAACATCTTACCTTGTTGTCCTCCATGATTCCCCTTAGGCTGGGCAACATTTGTGAGCACCTTCTCTTGCATTTGGACTTGTTGATTTGAAGTTGACCAAAGAATTCATGGCAGCTTGTAGCAAATCTCTTTGGCCTCGGGATAGATAGTGATTCCCACATTGATATGTTTACATTTGTCTTCTTCATCCGATCAATGATATTGAATGGGATGAAGTATCATTTTGTTGTCCCTTGGCCTTGCATATTCATCCCTTGTATATGGGCAGATTAACTAGCATTTGAGTTGGCCTAGGAGCTGTTTTAGGCGCTCCTTGTGCTTGGGATTGCATTTTGCTTGCCAATAGTTTGTGGAGTGATAAAGGTCATGAATTACTTGGGGCCAATGGTTGTTCTTCACCCAAATTTCTCCTCTTTGACCTTGTGTTGGTTATAACACTTTGGGAAATTGTTTGATTCATGCCACAAAAATCTTACTATTCTATTAGTTTACAAGTGTGGTATCATTTGGAGCTGATTGTTGTTGGAATGTTTCTTGTTGCTTGGTCATTTGTTTGACTACCTTCACCCTCCACACCGACCAGTGTGTTGTCACCATTAATGCTTGATTCAAGGCACCGTTGAAGCACATGGATTGGTTATGAGGTTCATTGCATGGGAAACACCAATCATACTCTTGAGCTATATTGTTTTGTACTGGCACTAATGCTTTAGATGCAGATGTAGCATTGGGATTATAGGGCTGAAATGGTCTATTGGCAGGAGGCCTTGCTTGATTTAGATTTGCAGCTAGATTGGGTGGTCTATGAGGTTGATATGGCTGCCTGTTAGGCTGAGCTTGAGGCTAGAAGGAAGGTCTAAAACCTTGAGCTTGCTGCCTTTTGAGTGTAACCAGCTCATTACCTAGATTTTGCAATTGCTTCATGACTTCTTGAAGTTCATTTGAGGCACTAGAAGATGAAGTGGAAGCTTCACTTGAATTCTAATTTCTAGGAGTGGGAATAGACACTAAATTAGGCACTTGGCTAGTACTTGGGCTCTCTAAACTTGGAAATAATGGCATTGGAGGCCTAGGAGCCAGCTTGCCAGCTTGAATCAAACAATTTTCAGCTCTAATGGCAATGCTATAAGCAATGGGGATAGTTGTGCCTCCCATGGACTGAATTAACATAGAAATATCATAATTTAAAACTTTAAGGTAATAAAGAAAAGCACCTTCTCGCTAAATTGGCCTAACTCACCACCGGAATTCTCTCCCAAGTCCTTTGAAATCTAAAATTAAAATCACCAATTTACTTATTGGGAGCTCTTTTGATAGTTGTCACTGCTCCAAAAGGACAAGTTGTCTCCCTTTTCCCCAAATGCTCATGGAGGGCTATACATAGCTAATTCCAATTTTGAATAGAACTGAGGTAAGACTCCTAAACCATTGCAAATCTTTCCCTTTGAATGAAGATGCCAACGCTTTGACAAAGAATCTTGCATCTCATTGATCTCATGGATTGCACAAATGTTAGCAATATCCTTAACATGATCACCGGTGAGGTCTGATTTTCTCCAAGAAGTATGGAATGTTCTTCAATGTAGAACTAGGATTGGATTTTGTGCATTGAGAGCAAGTGGGCTCTTTGCCAAAATTGACATAGGGGTTGTTTTGTGCCATTCTAATTGGCCTTAGAACCCTTGTTGATTGAATGAAAGGCCTACCAGGTGGAGGAGTTGAGAGAGTTCTATTTGGTGGAGATGGAGACCTTTGGATTCTCCTCCCACTTTGCCTTATTCTTGGAGATAACTACGTAGATATTCAAACAACACCTCTTCTTCTCCAGCTCTTGACCTTGTGTTGATTATTCTCATGAGTTTTCAGTGTCTGCACTTTATAAAAAACCCAGCTGATTCTTCTTCCTTGGAGTCAAAACCAGATGTGTAATTTATAGCTCTTTTAAGAAAGAAACTTGCAACAAATGCACATCAATTTTGTTGCAATGAAGATGAAGACCTCTAAGGTCCCACCGGGCATGCCAAAACTGTTGTTGCAAATCAGCAGCACCCCTGATGTTGATCGATTTCTAGTTTGATCATACTAGCATCCAAAGTGTGATTGCACAACATTGAATCCTTTCCCCAAGTGTGGGACTTGTAAAAATGAGAAAGGAATCTCCAGTTTAGAGGTTGGTTCCTCAATTCCTATGGTCGATTTATCACTTACAAGTTGCAGTGGGTCTATATTCCTAACCCTACCCTAAATTCCAAAGGAGACAGAGATAGAGAATGCAAAAAGATAAAACTAATGCTAATAGGTGATGCACCAAAGGAGTGGTGAGCATTTTTACTTCATGCAGATTGACACAATTTCATAAAAATGCAACAAAGAACCTCATGCACAAACTGATAATTGTAATGAAGGATCATAAATTAACCAAACAACACAAACAGTGGATGAAAAATAATCACAGAGGGCAGATTGTTATTTTAATCATCAAAATCACTTGCATTACAACACCTGAGAGGCAAAATAAAGTTGAAGCTCTTAGAAAAGGTCTGATATTCCATCAAAATCACTTCCAAGGTGAGAAAGGGGACTTCGCAATACACAAAAATGTTCCACACTTTGAAAATGAGCCAAATCTAGCTTTTACAGTGCAAGGGACGAGCCTAGAGAGAGAAACATGGGAAAATGTGGGAGAGGTTCAATCATTGACCAAAATGCATTCAAAATAGCATGGGCATCCTTACAAACCCATTCCCTGACATTTTTAACCATGCTGGGAGAGAATGCGAGCCATTCTTCATTAAAAACGGTGGTTGAAACGTCATTTCTGCTCATCACCACGTGCCAGAGACGTTTTTTGATTTTATCTCTCCAAAATCCATCAAAATGCAAAATTGACCCTAGAATCTTGTAGATAATTTCACCATCTTTCCATTGATATAAAGAATGCAAAAATTGAGCTCTGAATCAAAAGATATGGCCATTTGAAGTTTTAGGGCAAAATAGGGCCAAATCGGGTTGGCGGGCAAAAATTCGAATTTTTGCACCTTTTTGGTCATTTGGAAAATTTTCCAAAATTTCCCCGCGCTCCACCACTCTAGGTGCCACATGGTGGCATCTCATTAGCCACGGGCCTTTCAGGGGAAAATTTTCCCAAAAAACTCCGTCGAGCCATAACTTCAAAAATACATGGAGTTAGGAGGAAAAATTTACCTTTCTGGAAAGCTGAGAAAGAGATCTATCCAATGGTGTCATTTCCAGAAGGTTTTGAGTGCCTAAAAAGAAAAATATTATGTCTAAGGCACAAGAGAAGGAAAGATGAAAGGGAGTTAGCCACAAAATGAGCAGGGGGCACATTTTGGATAACAAGGCCCACCAGCGTGCAAAAAAACCTTGTTGCAAATCAGCAAAGACCCCTTCGGATGTTGATCAGAATTCTAGTTTGATATTTTAGATATCTGTGTGATTACACAACATTGAATCCTCTCCCCAAGTGTGGGACTTGTAAAATGGGAAAGGAATCTCCAGATTAGACTCTCCATCTGCTCAGTCCCAAGTGTTGAATCCATTTCTCCATTCCCTAATCTTCCACCCCATCTCAATTCTTCTATCCTTTTCCCTTCCAAACAGCCATTCCCTCCAAAGAAATAAGAGTTCCTACCTCCTCCACCACCACAAAAATTGTAAAATCAATTGAGTTACAATCCACTTCTCCTCTTGCATTCCCAAATCCATGTTGGGAGGATAAAAATCGAATGCCAATCAAGGAAAATGCGAGCAGAAAAGAAGAGCCAAACAAGGATGAAGAAATTCAAAGTCTGAAGAGTTGGGCTCTTAAATTCGGGATTACAAAAATCCCCTTGATGGTGAAACCAATAGAGGATGTTGAAGTTGGAGAACAAGTGGAAAACAAGGTTGATTTTATAACAGCAGTGAAGCGAGAAAAACAATAGTTTGTTGGTGATGAGTTGGGTGTCCATGTTGGCACTTTGCCCAAAGAAAATGCTGATCCAATTTGCATTGCAAAATCAGCCATCGAGAAGGAAGGAAAACCATCTTAAAACCCCATCTTTGAGGAGCAAATGGATGAGGTCAAGTCAGTTTTTACAACAGTAGAAGAAGGAAGCATTATTGATACATTTTTGCTTTCATTTGAAGGGGCTGATTTGATTGATGAAGCCATTATGGAGGTGAACAAAATAGGTCCAAATTGTGAGCAAAAGGCACAAGAAATTTCATGCTTCTCTCCCACTTCATCTCTCCAACAATATGATTTTTGGGATGAGTTTGGATTGACAAGTTTCATGTTTGAAAATGAAGTTATACAGGGTGAAGAAAATGCAGATTTGGAGGCCACCATACAAGAGGGAGAGACTTTGCTACAACAAGACATTCAAGAGTTTTATTTTCCATCAGACTTAGAAGAATGTTTAGATGAAGAGCTAGCTGAAATTACCATGTTTCCTTCTTCACCATTCGTTCTCCAACAACAACAAGAACTTGCTGTCATGGACAAAAGAGTTTAAGGACAACAACCTACAGATTTGCAACATGCCTCTTGAATCAAAGCCGGGAAGAATTTGATCTTCCAAAAGCTACAATGGAGGAGCTCAAAAGCCAACAATGTATTACAAGGTATCAACAATGCAAAATCAACTTCATTGGATGTTGCAATCAATAATGAGGAGTTGCACACTATAGAAGAGTTCCATGTTGCCATGAAGGAAGAGAAAGGGCAGAAAAGTCCTACCATTGCTTCCACATCACCCACCCAAGAAGGTCTACAAGAAGACTCCATTTTTGGAGTTGAAAATCAGAGCTATGGGCATATCAAACGGATCATACCTTGCCTAATAAGGTATTTGACTTCATTGGAGTCAAAGGAGAAGTCACAACCAATCATGCTTGCTTCTAAGCATGAGGGTGAGCTACAAAGTACCAAGGATCAGCTGTCATACCTCTTCAATCCAAATGCAGAGCAACTAAAAGAGGTATTGGATTTGTTTTCAAGCTTGACACCTTGATGATTTGGGTAGAAGACCAGCTTCTTGTTGATTTTCTACTCATCCAATCAGCCATGTTCCATGCAAATTAGTTGCATGGTTGCAACTTTTGAGAAAGGGAAGCTATTTCTCCCAACCTATTCACGTGGTTTTGTTTAGCCCACTTTTGCTTCCAATAGAGTAGGATAGGTAGTTTTTCTTTCAGTAAAATAAGTGCTTGTGCACACTCTGCATGTTCCATTTTGGATCATGTATGACCTTTAGTTTTGTACATAGTTTTTGTGGTGCTGGTTTTGCTCTTGCACAGTCCATTTCAGTGGGTTTCCAAGTGGCTCAGAGAGAAGGTTTTCAAAGTTCAGATCAGTTTGCAGGCTACAAATCATGTGTAACATCCCCATTTTAAGATACTAGAACAAGGGAAAAAATTTTATACAACGTTCCCTGTTATGAATTATATAATTCAAACACACGTTCAAGTTTTAATAATTGTTCTCTGTCCAATTAATGCAATTTGGATCACACAATTTCCTTTTAAAACTAATGTTCTCTATTCACATATTTGCAATATGGAACACACATTCAATGCCATTCAATCATATAACAGATACCATATGCTGTAAATGACTCGAAGAACTACCGACCTCCCACTTTATGGCTCGGAGTTTCAGCGATCTCTCATTTCATGACTCGGCGACTTACCGATCCTTCATGTTAATTCATGCATAGTATAATGAATATACAGGTTCTTTTACCATTTCCGGTTATCGAAGTGATCCATTTAAGAAGCCTATCTGAATATTTGTTACTGATATTCATCTGACATCCTGCATCTTAAACTAGGTGATTAGGACAATACAACCAAAGACTTGCGATATACTTTAGCCAAAGATTTTCACATGCTTTGCATGATCATATTCCTAGATGTGATACACACCAATGGAATATGTCCTTCACCTCACTTCGTCTGTTATCTAGAATGGTCTTTCCTGGTCTCTACCAGTCCTTCCATTTAAGGTCAAACTCTAACCCCAACTAGCAATATGAACGAGTATAGGAAGTTACTCATGGTAACTAAAGATACGCAGACATACAATGTCATTCCTAGATGACTCCATGTGTCTAGTTACCTTTAGTCCTCCGGAGTCACTCCGTATATGTGATCACATTCCTATCCCCACCAAGAACTTAGTATCCAACTTATGTAAACTTGATGATTTAATTCGGGAGGGCATTGTAATATGTCAGCTATAACATTGTGTCGTCATGAAGGCCCCGCCTTCACGAAGACACCATATTGTAGCTGGCGTATGTCAATGTCCTACGGAATCCTCTCATCGAGGGTACACATCTAGCTCAATTGTGATTTGGTTATAATCTTAGTATTTAAGATCAACTTTCAACAGCCATGCTGATCCTTTATCCTTGTTCTTGTTACAGTTGTATGTAGCTAAGAGAGACTTAATCCATCTTCTAGCTTAATACGCATCTCCTCCTTCATACCGAAGGGTTGCATATTCACTTCTTGGTTCCTTTCTTAATCTTTGGACTAATCAGTCCATTATCGATAAACTTAATAAGTTTAACCTATTAAACTTAACCAAGTTTTCCACAACTATAAACAATTTCAGAATTCCATCTTATTAGACGTCATTTAAACGAGGTCTAATTCTAAATGAATTTATTCATTTATCCTCCTTAATCTTACTTAGTTAAGGTCTGTTAACAATAGATATGATTTCCCATATCTTTATTTTCTAAATTTAAACATCGAGGCTATTAACAGAGTTTGAATATAAGGTTCGGCTGCCCCTAAGTTATTTGATATCCCTTAGCTTTCAAACTAATCCCGAATACCTTCCAATTAGGATTTCATGTTTATCTAAATCTTTTTAATGTCAATTCAAAATTCATCTTAACCCAAGTATGAACTAATTGCACATTTCAACGTAAAAGTTGCATTCAGGTAAAGAATAGATGTTATTTCCTTTTAAATTCATCCATTAACATTTGAATAATTCCAAGTCAAGGAATAATGTTATATTCTCAAACTTATTCAACAATATCAAACTGATACAGTTATTGAAAATATCACACTTTTACTTGTATTCATCCATCAGATTTACAATCTATACATTTGCCAGTCCAAACGACTGGACTTTGTTTATATCAAACAACATTACAACTCATAAAGATAGAAGAATGTAACTTCTTCCTTTCTCATTTCCTCGTGGAGGAGTAATAGCTATCAATACAATCCATCTTCAGTTAATCAAAGAAGTATCGGAAAACAACCATGTCTTCATTTATACTCAAGTTTCATCTGCAAAATTACTTGCACGGGTCAGTTCATTGAACTGAGCATATTAAGCACTTGTCATTAAAATGAGGTGCTTTTAATTAACTGTCTCAATAAAAGAACCCTACTTTTATGAAATGTTAATATGAACATCATTCAAGAATTAAATACCAAAAAGGATGAACAACATATCAACTCAATCATCCAATAACCCTCCTAATCAGACAAAGGATTACTACCCTCTTTCCCAAATAATTATTACAAGAAGTAATTTCCTTCAATAGTTCCAGATTACAAACATCTGTAAGAACTAAAAACACAATTATGCAACTTTGTTCTAACATAAATGCTATCAATTCCATTCTCTTACAATAGTTGTGAATTCAAAAGATAGATCTTAACTAAAATCTAAACCGAATTATTGTCCCTTCTTTCATACAACTCATCTGATTTCAAGCAATCAAACGCTGAAGAGAACAAGCAAACAACAATTAAATACAAATGCTTAACCCAAGCAGTATGAAATTCGTTCCATAACAATTATAGATTTCCAACTGTATGAGAGAAAAATGATCATTAATTCAAATTATCCATTCACACTCTCTTTCTTTTCCTCATAGTTTTACTAGAAGTTTTTAATCCAAACGTGATATCAATCAATGATAATAGTCCAAAGAGAAATAAACGAAAATCAATAATCGAATATAAGGGAGCAAGATCATATCACCTCTTCTTACTGTCTATCCAAATACCTCTTATTTAGAGCAGACATACTCCAATAGTATAATTCATTCAGAGTAGTATATTCAGTAATTGAAAACTACTATTACCTTTCCAAAAAGTTGACCAAAGTTCATTGCAACTGGTCTATAAACATTAGTACCAAAAGAACCTATAACGCAATCATTTCCTTTTAAACATTTCACTCTACAGACATTCACGTCTTTATAACATGCAAGAGTGTACAACGACTACAACCAGTCACACTTTCATCCTAATAATGAGAGTTTTCACTTTCCAACAACAAAGAATAATTCCATTCATATTCTGTTCTTAATGAAAACGATGAAAGGTCCACAATCCTTATATATATATATATATATCCTTGAGTTCAGCAAGACACAATATAATTTGCATGCTCTACTCAGTCTATTATATAGACTGATTTTCTGTTCCTCGTCAGATTAAAACTTCCTTCCAAACAGTCCTATATGAATACCAAGAACCAGCAGGCAGAATACCATATCAAATTAGTACAACAAAGTAAGATGCTACAATAACCTTACTGTCCCAGGGAACCCGTGTTTTATGCAATGAAAAACATCAAGGAATTATAACTCACATAATAGTCTATTAATATCACCACAGCTTTGTTTTTCCCAAACGTTTCCACACACTGAACTCAGAAATACAATATTCGCATAACAATGCCTTTATCAATGCAAACCCGCATAGGGTAATAGATGCGCAAGCAAGGTACAGTCAAAACAATCTCAACAGCAAGCCAAATCTCATTTGTTTCATTCATTTACACAAAAACACTAAGCCATGTTCATTTTCATGATGACAGTTCAGACTAGAAGATCAAACCACATCCAAAATGCACAATAAAATCCTCTTTCCCATTACCTTCAGATTTCAAGCAACAAAGAGAAAACATAATTCATTAATGATTTCAATAAGAAGAACAATCATTTTCTTCAAACACCCGAGAATACCCAAGTCGTGTTCATTCTTTTAAGGACAGTTCAACCAGACATACAAATCATCTCATCTTTTCATTTTCACAAGAATGCTCAGAACTCAGAAGTGATATTCATTTAGCTAATGTATTTATTAGCACAACCCAAAATGGTAATAAAGCGAATACCCAACACTGCCGAAATGAACCACACAACAAGGACAGTGTATTCAACTTAATCATTATGCAAAGAATGCTCAAGCCGTACAACAAAAGAAAATGACTCAACTCAAAATCATCTCAACGTAACAGCCAAATCAAATAACCAAAACCCCCATCATAAGAGCAGGGTTGTTTTAATGAGACTATTAAGCAAAAGCAAGCGGTTTAAGGAGAAGGGCTTAACATGCCTGTTAATTTTTCTTGTGGCTCAAAGAAAACCGCGCCCACTAGAGTTGTTTCTCTCCACGACGTCCTTGGCCAGGCTTTCCAACCAATCACTAACTTCCACAGGCTCAAGAATAGCCTTTGTTTTTCCAAAGAACAAAGATAATAATCAAAACACAAATGGTTCGATGAATCATGGAGAAACAAAATGCAGAGCAACTAAAATCCAAATGCACACAGCAACAAACAATTTTCCTTTTTCCTCTATCCTGTTTCCAAGGCAAGCTGGATGCAAAGACCAAGATAATTAATGCATTGAATGCACTACCTTTCCTCATTCCTCACGCCACCGCCGACTCGGGTTGGTGAGTTTCCAAATTTCAAATTTGCATATAAATTCCATTTAGTTTCTAAGCTAGTTAGACGCCTCCAACTTTTCTTTGTTCCCGCCAAACTTGGTGCTATACATGTAAGGACTTCATTTACCGTCCCATTAAATTTCCTACCTTCCCCCTTATCCTTTCCATCCACATGGGTCTATGCGTCCCCTTCCTTAGGTTAGGATTTTAATAGTCCATATCTAGGTCATTCGCCTAGTTCATAGGTTAATGGAATTTATATCTATTTTCTCCCTTATGAAATCTAAAATCCATATAGGATAGTAGTTAGGGTATAAGATAAAACTTAGGGGTAGGTTAGGGTTTTAATCCCTTAATATTTAATTAACTAATTTCCATATCAAGTCTTTCCGCCTGACAGTCATATTCAACATTAAGCAGGACATTTCGTCCTAAGTTCCACATACCTGTGCCACTTGCATCCAGGCCCTTATCATCTTACGTTGTCTAGCGTTACAACAGTGTGTGGTTCAAGAATCGAACCTTTCTCATTGGCATCTACGTACCAGATATTCATACCTAAAATCAGGTGCTCCAACATTTATATCAACCTTCAGTCTGGTTTAAAATTAAATCGACAAAGCAATCATAAGAAGGCCACAACATACCTTGATCAATGGAATTGATTCAAGGTGTGTTGTCATCCTCGGATCTCTCGTCCGATATGATCAATTCGGGTATTCCATTCAATCTGAAAATTTCATGTACAAATCTTCTTGCTAACACTGGTGCATCATCTTTCAAATTACCAGTAATGAAGTGTGTCGCTTTGGTTAATTTGTCGACGACAACCAGGATGATATCATGCTTATTCCTTGACATAAGAAATCCTTGAATGAAATCCATCATTATCACTTGCCATTTATACTGTGGAACGCTGTGGGGATACAATAATCCAACGGGATGCATATGTTCCGCCTTAACACGCTGACATTCCAAGCAGTGTGTTACAAATTCCACCACATCCTTTTTCATTCCCTTCCGTATATTCCTTCTTAAGATCAGCAAACATTTTCGTAATGCCAAGGTGTCCAGAAAAAGGTGAATTATGAAATTCAGTTAACAATTTCCTTCTTAAATCATTTTCCAAGGGTATATAGACCCTGTTTTTGAACCTCAGAATTCCTTCGCTATCAAAGTGAAATCCTTTATACCTCACATCCTTTGGATCTGCAGCAAGTGCTATTTTAACTTGCTGGAAATAAGGATCTGATTCCAAGGCATCTTTCACCTCATCCTTAAACTGAGTTCTTAACGTTATAAGAGCAGAGATGTGCTTCCTTCGACTCAAAGCATCTGCCACTCTATTTTCCTTGCCTTTGATGTAGCTTATATCAAAATCATACTGAGACAGAAATTCTAACCATCTTCATTATCTTGCATTCAAATTTGGCTGAGTAAAAATATACTTCAACCCCAGATGGTCAGTTTTTAACTCAAAAGGTTAGCCTAAAAGGTAATGCCTCCACATTTGAAGTGCATGTACAATGGCAAAGGAACTCTAGCTCGTGTGGAGCATAATTATGTTCATGTAACTTACGCTTTCTGCTTTCATAAGCTATGACATGGTCATTCTGTAATACCTCCAAGGCCTTCTCCCGATGCATCCGTTACAACCATAAAATTTCCATTTGGATCTGGTACAGTTAAAATAGGTGTTGTAGTTAACTGTTCCTTTAAATTTTTAAAGGCAGATTCACATTTTTCAGTCCAGACAAATTTCTTATCCTTCTTTTGCAGTGAAGTGATTGGGGCAGCAATTTTTGAAAAATCCTTAACGAACTTTCTATAATATCCTGCCAAGCCCATGAAGCTTCTTACTTCATGCACGTTCTTAGGCGTAGGCCACTCGGTTATAGCTGCGATCTTTGAAGGGTCTACAGCTATTCCATTCTTGCTTATAACGTGTCCCAAATAATGCACCTCTGCATCATAAAAGGAACATTTAGACAGTTTACCATACAACTTCCTCTTTCTTAAAACTTCCAGCACTACCCTTAAATGTTCTTGGTGCTCTTCGACATTTTTAGAGTATATAAGAATGTCGTCTAAGAATACAAGCACAAAATTGTCTAGGTATTCTTGAAAAATATTGTTCATCAGATTCATGAAGGCGGCAGGTGCATTTGTCAACCCAAAAGGTAACACCGTGAATTCATAATGCTCGTACCTTGTTCTAAAAGTTGTTTTATGAATATCTTCTTCCTTTATTCTCAACTGATGATACCTAGATCGAAGATCTATTTTTGAATAGACTGATGCTCCACACATCTGGTCGAATAGATCATCAATCCTAGGAAGTGGGTATCGATTCTTAATAGTTGCCTTGTTCAACATTCTGTAATCAATGCACAGCCTCAATGTGCCATCCTTTTTCTTTACAAAAATTACCGGCACTCCCCATGGTGAGACGCTCGGTCTTATCAGCCCCTTAGTCAAAAGTTCCTGTAATTGAGCCTTTAGCTCTACCAACTCGAGGGTGGTCATTCTATAAGGTGCCTTAGATATGGGTTCAGTTCCTGGCTTGATTTCTATTGCAAAGTCAAACTCTCGTTTGGGTGGAAGACCTGGTAATTCCTCTAGAAATACATCACTGAAATCCCTTAATAATGGATATCTTTCCATGAAATCATTATCCTCCTCAGCATTTTCTGTCATTTTTACTGCATACAAGGTGCAACCTCTATTTTTAGCCCTTTTTAGTTACATAGTTGTTAGTTTCCTAACTGCAACTTCACGCTTTACACCTTGAATGACTGCTACTTTCTGCAGGTCATCAAAACAACAAATTTGTTTTTCATAATAGTCAACCTTTGCCTTATGTTCTACCAACCAGTTAACTCCAATAATGATATCATATGATCCTAAAGGAGTGACATACAGGTCAACTTTGGTGGAGAAACTGGGCAAGTCAAGAATTGCCCCAAAAAGGCACATTTCGACTGTATGGACAACATTATTCCCATAATGCACTGTCCATGTCTTATCCATTCATTCAACCTTTCTTTTTAATTTCATTACAAGTTTAGTAGAAATAAAGCATTCAGTGGCTCCAGTATCAAAAAGTATGACTACAGGTGTACTGAATAACTTACCCAGAACTTCTATAGGCGTAACTTACTTTTCAACTTATCTATTAGCCACCGCAGCGTGTATCCTATGTTGTTGATTGCGATCATCCTTTTTCAGAGGACAGTGACTCACGTAATGGTCCTTTCCACAGTTGAAGCATCCTCCAACTGGCCCTTTCCTAGGCTCAAATTTGTTACCAGCTTTGAAGTTATCATTCTGGCTCCCATAGGACTTTTGTCCATTGCCACTAACTTTTGCGAAGCTGTTCCGCACACTATTTACAGGTTTGTTCATTACAGATTTCTTGTTGTTATCTACAACAATTTTGTTTTTCACACCAAACCTTTTCCAAGGCCCCCTTTTGGGTGTGAGAGATGAAGAAGAATTGGGAATCTTCTTCCTTATCTCTTCCCTATGAGCAGAAATTACTCTCAATTTCTGTTCCTGTCTTATTGCCTTTTCGACAACTCCTTCCATGGTGGTTGGACCGTGGACATCCACTTCACCACCAATGATGGGATTTAGTCCCATTATGAACTTTCGTATTCTGAACTTCTCGTCAGCTTGGTACTGTGGCACATACTTAAGGAGTTTAGTAAACCCTTCCCAGTATTCTGTCACCGTCAGCCTTCCTTGCAACCAGTTCTGAAATTCAGTCATTTTCCTATCAAAATAGAGTTGAGGCAGCCACCATTGCCTAAAGTAACCCTTAAATTGATCCCAAGTTATGTCTGATTTGACAATATTCAACTCAACCTTATGGTTGTCCCACCATGATGATGCTTCATGAGAAAGCTGATATGCTCCCCATATCGCTTTGGTCTCCTCGGAGAAGTTTCTTATTGCAAAGTACTTCTCCATTTCACTGAGCCAATTCTTAGCTCCATCCCCAAGGGTTGTTCCATCAAACTTTGGAGGACTTATTCTCTTTATGTCATTTGTAAGTTCAGCTACTAATCTTGCCCTTTTATTTTCAGGATGATTAGGAGCATTCACATTACTATTATCAACACCCGGATTCCCTCCATTGGTGTTGTCCACAGGAGGTGGCTGATCATTTATATCAGCTTCTTCTTCCTCCTCTTCATTGCCCATTGACTGCTGTTCCAAAATAGTCAAACGATCTCTCGTGTCTAGTAGGGTAGCAAGGATTTCATCCAGCTTTTGAGCAGTAGCTGCTTCTCCACCCGGTAACGGGTTGTTCGCAACATTTCCTCTTGTTCTGACCATTTTCTGTTCAATAAGAAAATGTAAACCTTATTAAATTGTGGACTCATTAGGTCCAAGAGCTGCAACCTTCAGCTCTGATACCAAGATGTAACATCCCCATTTTAAGATACTAGAACAAGGGAAAAAAAAAATTATTTATATACAACGTTCCCTGTTATGAATTATATAATTCAAACACACGTTCAAGTTTTAATAATTGTTCTCTGTCCAATTAATGCAGTTTGGATCACACAATTTCCTTTTAAAACTAATGTTCTCTATTCACATATTTTCAATAAGGAACACACATTCAAGTGTCATTCAATCATATAACAGTATATCATTGTTGCAAAATCAGCAACACCCTTGGATGCAAATCAAGGTTCTAAATGATGTTTAGAGCATCCAAAGTGTGATTGCACAACATGGAAACCTCTCTCCAAGTGTGGGACTTGTGAAAATGAGAGAGGAATATCCGAATAGAGGCTAGTTCCTCAAAATCCTCTGATTTAGATCTATATTTTGCACAACTACAGAGGTTCTAATCCTAATTCTACCCTAGATTACAAGGAGACAGGGATAAAAATGCAAAAATGAAACTAAACTAAAGATGGTGATGCACCAAAAGGAGTGGTGAAACATTTTTGCCATGTAAATAGACACAAATTCATGAAATGCAACAAGGGAAAACATACACAAGCTGATAGATGTAATTAGAGGTCTTAAAATGAAGTAAAACAATACAAACAGAGGACTGAAAGCATTCACAGAGTTTGCACTGTCAATTCCATGTAAAAATCTCTTGCATTCCACCATCAAAGAGGTATAAACTTGTTACAAACTGTGAAAAAGGTTTGATTCTTACAACTATCACTTGCTGGAGGTGAAAGAAGAAGTTTGCAATGCCAAAAAGTGTTCAACCTGAAGAAATGAGCCAAATCTGGCTTTTACAGTGCATGGGTCGAGCCCAGGAGAGAGAAAACGTAAAAAACATGGGAGCCCATTCCTCATTGATGGAAAATGCATTAAAACAGCATGGAGGACCTTACAAACCCATACCCTGTCATTTTTGACCATATTGGAGAAGAATGCGACCCATTCTGTATTAAATTTGGTTGTTGAAATGTCATTTCTGGCCATGGACACGTACCAGAACTGTTTTTAAATTTTCTCTCTCCAAAATGAAACAAAATTATAAATTGACCATGGAATCATGTAGATAATTTTAACATCTTTCCAATGATATAAAGAACGTGAAAATCTGAGCTCTGATCAAAAGATATGATCGTTTGAAGATTTAGGGCAAAAATGGCCCAAAAACGTTATCAAGGAAAAAATTTCAAATTTTACCTCTTTTTTGTCTTTGGAAATTTTTTGAAAAATTCCCCACGCTCAGCTGGTCGGATGCCACGTGGCAGCTTCCTATTGGTTGTGGGCCTCAAATGGGACAATTTTCCACAAAAACTCCGCCGAGCCATAACTTGAAAAATATAAGGAGTTAGGAGGAAAACTTTACCTTTTTGGAAAGCTGGGAGAGAGCTCTATCTGATGGTGCCATTTCTAGAAAGCCTTGAGTGCCTTAAAATAAAAAAAAGTGGACTGAGGCACAAGAGAGGTAAGAACACAAGGAGTTAGCCACAAAAAATGAGCTGGGGCACATTTTGGATAACAATTTTGGCGACTCAAAGGGGTCATCTGCCTCACTAGATTTAAAGTACCAGAGCTCAAGCGACCCATTGGGCATGAAGCCATCAAATATTCTGTTTAGAACCCCAACTAACTTAGAATGTGCAAGGATGAAGATGGAATATCACATGATGGAAGCAAGGACTACAAAACATCTCCAGGATAGCAAGTCAAGCCGCCAAAGCACTTAGGGAAAGAAAAACTAACCTATAACAAAACAATGTGCAAAGCACTTGGAGGAATGAAAATCTAATATAATATTTACAAGGTGGTAAATTTCCCTCTAGAAGCAATACTTGAGATAGATTCCATTGACTGAATCTCAGCTTCTTCACCATCCAATGAGGCCAATTGGAAAGCATTGTTGTTCTTGCACTTCGTGACCATGTATGGGCCACTCCAAATGGCATCAAATTTTGAATGCCTTCCCGCTTTGCTCTATCCACATCCCATTTCAACACTAGATCTCCAACCTAAAAATATCTCTCCTTGGCCTTCCTATCAAAGGTCTTTTTGATCAAAGCTTGATCCTTTTCCATTGCTTGGGATGCCTGATTTCGACCTCCTGCAGCTCCATTAACTCGCATATCTCACCTCCATGGGCAAGATTGCCTCTCTTCCATAGACAAGTTTGAATGGAGAGTTACTTGTGGATCTCTTGGGAGTTATCCTATCATCCCATAAGGCTGATTTCAGTTTGGTATGCCAAGACCTCCGATTCTCATCAAGAGTCCTCCTAATGATCCTCAACAAGTTCTTGTTTGTAGACTCGCCCGCCATTACCTTGAGGGTAATAGTTTGATGAACTGCTTAGGTAGATCTCGTTCTTAACAACCCACTTAGTCACCTTGGATCCAATGAATGCCAATGCATTATCTCGAGATTATTGTAGCAGGTATACCAAATCTGGTCGCTATCCCCTCATAAAAGTCTAAGATGCTTTGACTCATTTGCTTCTCTGATTACTACCGCTTCTCCATTTGGTGAAGTAGTCCGTGGCTGTCAAAATCCCTTTGTGCCCTTGACATGAATTGGGATTAATGACTCCAATGAAGTCCAAACCCCATTGCATGAATGGCTGGTCAACGGGATTGGATGCAATGGAAGGGTAGTAAGTCTCTCTTTCCTGTGAAGAATGCACAATTCTTACACCTCTTAATCCATGCATAGCAATCACTTTGAAAATTCTAGGCCAATAATAACCAGCCTTCATGATTTTTAGAGCTGTCACTCTTGGTGCAAAATGACCACCAACCTGGTCCACCATGGAACTCTTCCAACACCCTATGAATTTGATTTGTGCTAATGCATCTCAAAGCAAGACTCCATTCACATCTTTCTTGAACAAAACTCCATCAACAATGGCATATGGGACAGCCTCGCAATCTGAAGTGTCTTCTTTGGGTCTTGTTCATCTCCGGGGCATAGACCGTGCTTAGGAAGTGTATAATACCTTCGGTCCAGCAAGGAGTGGGGGCAGCATTGTCTTCTTCTTGACTACCACTTGGCTCATGGCTGTCCCGGATCAAAACAACCTCTCCTTCATTGCATGCTTCTTTTTGCTTCCCCAAAACTAGCTGCTCACACAATCCTTTCCTCTTACCAACTTGGTGATCTTGATCTCAATGTCATACTCCATGACACGGGTGATCCAACCTGCCCTTTTCTCATTCAAATCTTTGTTGAGGAGGAAGTCCTTAACCCCAGCATGTGAGACCAGCAACTGGACCTTGTTGTTCGAGACTAAATGCTTGAATTTCTTCAAGCTTCTGATTATTGCCAGCACATGCTTCTCAATAAAAGAGTACTTCACCTCATAGTCATCTAGGCTCTGGCTGAAGAAGGCAATTGGCTGCTCATCATTATCCTTGTTCTGCTGTACCAAAATGGTAGAAATAGTGTCATTACCTCCAAATGCATAGAGGATGAAATCCTTGGAGAAGTCCAGGTTGATGAGAGTTGGTGCTTGAGAAATGGCTTCTTTGATTGCTTCAAAACTCTCCTTGCCTTCTACTATCCACTTGAAAGCCATGCTCTTCTTTAACATTTTGGTGATGGGCTTGACAAGGGCTGCAAAATCTGGGACAAACCTCCGAACAAAGTTTATCCTCCCCAAGAAAATTTGAAGGGCTTTCTTGTGGCTTGGCAATGGTAGTGCTCTTATGGCTTCAACCCTCTCTGGATCAATTGCTAATCCTTCTTTGGAGACAATATGGCCAAGGAGCTTTCCTTCATGTGTAAGAAAGATACACTTTCTAGGATTTAAAGACACCCCAAATCTCCTGCACCTCGTGAAAACTTGTCTCAAATGAGAGAGGTGATTTGCCGCATTTTTGGAAAAAATAGTGATATCATCAAGGTAAATCAGCACCACGTTGTTAATCAAACCTTTGAACGCCATGTCCATTGCCCTTTGGAAGGTAGCACCAAGCATTGGACAGCCCAAATGAAATTTTCCCGTATGCAAAAGTTCCCATTTGGTTGTGAAGGTTGTCTTGAACTGGTCTTCCTCCTTCACCATAATCTGATTGTAGCCTCGAGTAGCCATCAAGTAGTGAAACCTCTGAGCTAGCCACAACTTGTAAGATTTGCTCCATGGAAGGGAGTGGGTAATGGTCCTTGAGAGATGCTCTATTTAAGTCTCCGAAATCAACACACAATCTGATCTCCCCACTCTTCTTTCTCGATCGAACCTAGTTGGCAACCCAACTAGAATGCTTGATTGGGAATATGATTCTTGACTCAATCAGCTTGTCTAATTCTTTCCTCATGAGAGGCTCCATGTGTGGATTGACTGGTCTTTGTTTTTGCCTGACAGGCTTAGTATTTGGATCCAATTCAATGGTATGTTGAGCTAAGTTGGGATTGAAACCTTTCAAATCTTCGTAGCTCCAAGCAAACACATCTAGGAATTCTTGACACAGCTGCATGAATTCATACCTTTCTTGTTCAGTTGTCATCTTTCCAATTTGCAATGGTTTGTTCTCTTCTACCAAGATGGATACTGAATCCTCTCTCTTGACCTGAATGTTTGCTTTCTCCTTTCTAAACTGATCATTGGGATTAAAAATGGACTCCAAAGTGATAAGTCCCTTGGGTAGCTTGTTAGTTCTCAGCTGTACCACCTGGTCACCATACTGTTGTTCCAACTTTTCTTGATTCTTATCTCCGAGCACTCGCTTCTTCTTGCAAGAAATGGATGATTTGCTAGTCATTCTCAAACACTTACCAACTGACATTGTTATCTAGCACTGAAGGCCTCACAATCACGTGGATGTTTGGCTATACCTTGTCTTTTTGAATGCTTTCCACAATGTCAAAGGCTGCCCCTCATCGCTGCAAGCTTGTCACAAGAGCTTGATTCTCTTTCCTAGGAACGGATTTGATGCCAAAATCCTCAAAATATTCCATGAGGTCCCACACCTGTTCTTGTCACCAAATTTACAATCAATTCACTATCACCAAAGACTTGCAAGTTCTTTATTTTCTTCTTGATTGCCCAATGCATCCCTTGCACCAAGGCTTCATATTCAGCAGTGTTATTTGAGCATGCAAACTGAAATGTAAAAGTTGAATAGTACTTTACTCCTCGAGGTGAAACAAGAATGGCTCCACCTCCTACACCATGTCTACTCCTTGATCCATAAAAAACAGCTGTCATACCTCATTGTCATCTTCATGGTTTGGCTTGGTGATGCTAGGAATAGGATGATTTTCTTCGTGTATGCAATAGACCCCTAGCTCGATTCTTCCACTTCTTGATAAGGATCAAAATCATGTACCTTGTTTGCCCATTCATCAAGAGTTAGTTCCTGGGATGCTTCCAACCTTGGTGTCAGCTTCATCGGTGCTTGGGTGGTCTTCTTGATCAAATGCTGAATTATTGGCGTTGATCTGACTTGGAGTGTGAGGCTCAATGTGAAAGTTTGTAATAGGTTCAGACCTGATTGTAGCCTTGGTTCCATACCTCATTCTGAACAGCATGTGTGACAAATCAGCAGACAAATATCCCCCAATCTTGGCTGTGAAGTCCCTTGACAAACATAGGGCAAAGCGTGGTGGAAGGTCTATGACTGATACATCTTGTAAAACAACAACATTTGGACATGCATGCAAGGTAAGACTCAAGTTTCTAATCACCCCAACTATTGTTACTACTATCCCATCCAGCTACACTACCCCTTTGGATATGGTTTCATACTGGAGCCCTAGCTGATCAGCTATTTGTTTAGGCATCACTGAGCTACTTGCCCCGGAATCTATCATGCAATTGTGCACTAACTGATTTCCAATGATTAATGAAACATAGAAAGGAGGGGGCTTCAACATTTTACCTTGTTGTCCTCCATGATTTCCCTCAGGCTGGGCAGCATTTGTGAGCACTTTCTCTTGCATCTGAACTTGTTGATTCGAAGTTGGCCAGTCCTTCATGGTAGCTTGTAACAAGTCTCTTTGGCCTAGGATAGATAGGGATTCCCACATTGATATATTAACATTTGTCTTCTTCATCTGATCAATGATACTGAATGGTGATGAAGGATCTCTTTGCTGTCCCTTTGCTTGTACATTCACTCCTTGCACGTGGGCAGCAATAACTGGTATTTGAGTTGGTCTAGGAGCTATTCTTGGCTGCCCTTGTGCATTTGAAATTGGATTTTGCTTGCCAACCATTTGTGGAGCCATGGAAGGTTGTGGATTGGTTGGAGCTAATGGTTGTTCTTCACCCAAATTCCTTCTTTTTGACCTTGTGTTGGCTATAACACCTTGAGAAATCAAGCTGATTCATGCCACGTAAATCTTCTCTGCTTGCCGGTTGCCAATGTGGTGTCATTTGGGGCTGATTGCTGTTGGAATGTTTCTTGTTGTTGGTTGTTTCCTTGACTGCCTTCACCCTCCACACTAGTAGTTGTCACCATTAATGCTTGATTCAAAGCACCATTGAAGCACAAAGATTGGTTATGAGGTTCATTGCATGGAAAACACCAATCATACTCTTGAGCAACGTTGTTTTGTGTTGGCACCAATGCCTTAGAGGCAGATATGGCATTAGGATTATAGGGCTGAAATGGTCTATTGGCAGGAGGCCTTGTTTAATTTACATTTACAACTGGATTAGGAGGTCTTTGTGGTTGGTATGACTTCATGTTAGGCTTAGATTGGGGCTGGTAAGAAGGTCTAAAACCTTGGGCTTGTTGCCTTTTGAGAGTAACCAGCTCATTGCCTAGGTTTTGCAATTGCTTCATGACTTCTTGAAGCTCATTTGGGGCACTTGGAGATGAAGTAGAAGCTTCATTTGAACTCTGATTTCTAGGAGTGGGAGAAGGAGCCAAATTAGGTGCTTGATTGGTATTTCGACTCTCTAAACTTGGAAACAATGGCATGGGAGGTCTAGGGGCTAGTTTGCCAGCTTGGATCAAATAATTTTCAGCCCTAATGGCAATGCTATAAGCCATAGGGATAGTTATGCCTCCTATGGACTGAATCAATATAGAAATATCAGAATTTAGAGCTTTGAGATAATAGAGAAAAGCACCTTCTCGCCGTTGGCCTAATCGCCCTCGGAATTCTCTCCCAAGTCTTTTGAAATCTGAAGTTGAAATCGGTCAGCTATTCATTAGGAGCTCTCTTGATGGTTGTCAATTGCTCCAAAAGAGACAAGTTGTCTCCCTTCTCTCCAAATTGCTCATGAAGTGCTATACACAACTGATTCCAATTTGTGATAGAACTAGCTCCAAGGCTTCTAAACCATTGCAATGCTTTCCCCTTGAATGAAGATGCCAAAGAACTTGAAAGCCATTTGCATCTCATTGATTTCATGAATTGCACAAAGGTTAGCAATATCCTTAACATGATCACCTGGAGTAGTCTAATTTTCTCCAGTGAAGTATGGAATGTTCTTCAAGGTTGTAATAGGAATTGGATGTTGTGCATTGAGGGCAAGTGGGCTGCTACCTGTGAAGTTGACATAGGGGTTGTTTTGCACCATTCTAATTGGTCTTAAAACCCTTGTTGACTGAATGAAAGGCCTACCAGGTGGAGGAGTTGAGAGAGTTCTGTTTGGTGGAGATGGAGACCTTTGAATCCTTCTTCCACTTTTCCTTACTCTTGGAGATAACTGCAGATATTCAAACAACACCTCTTCTTCTCTAGCTCTTGACCTTGTAGTGATTCTTCTCATGAGTTTTCAGGCCTACACTACTAAAACCAGTTGATTCTTCCCCTTTGGAGTCGCCAGATATGCAAATTATAGCTCTTTTCAAGCAAGAAAATTACAGCAGATGCACATCAACTTTGCTGCAATAAAAATGAGACCTCTAAGGTCCCACCGGGCGTGCCAAAACTATTGTTGCAAATCAGCAGCACCCCTAGATGCAAATCAAGGTTCTAAATGATGTTTAGAGCATCCAGTGTGATTGCACAACATGGAAACCTCTCTCCAAGTGTGGGACTTGTGAAAATGAGAGAGGAATCTCCGTAATAAAGGCTGGTTCCTCAAACTCCTCTGATTTAGATCTATATTTTGCACAACTATAGAGGTTCAGATCCTAATCCTACTCTAAATTGCAAGGAGACAGGGATAAAAATGCAAAAATGAAACTAAACTAAAGATGGTGATGCACCAAAAGGAGTGGTGAAACATTTTTGCCATGTAAATAGACCCAAATTCATGAAATGTAACAAGGGAAAACATACACAAGCCGATATAGATGTAATTACAGGTCTTAAAATAAAGTAAAACAATACAAACAGAGAGGATCGAAAGCATTCACAGAGTTTACACTGTCAATTCCATTTAAAATCTCTTGTTTTCCACCATCAAAGAGGTATAAACCTGTTACAAACTATGAAAAAGGTCTGATTCTTACAACTATCACTTGTTGGAGGTGAAAGAAGAAGTTTGCAATGCCAAAAAGTGTTCAACCATGAAGGAATGAGCCAAATATGGCTTTTACGGTGCATGGTCGAGCCCAGGAGAGAGAAAACGTAAAAACACGGGAGCCCATTTCTCATTGATGGAAAATGCATTAAAACAACATGGAGGACCTTACAAACCCATACCCCGTCATTTTTGACCATATTGGAGAAGAATACGACCCATTCTCAGATTAAATTTGGTTGTTGAAATGTCATTTCTCGCCATGGACATGTACCAAAACCATTTTTGAATTTTCTCTATCCAAACTAAACCAAAATAAGAAATTGAACATGGAATCATGTAGATAATTTTAACATCTTTCCAATGATATAAAGAACATGAAAATCTAAGCTCTAGATCAAAAGATATGATCATTTGAAGATTTAGGGCAAAAACGTATCGGCGGGAAAAAATTTCAAATTTTACCTCTTTTTTGTCTTTGGAAAATTTTTCAAAATTCCCCCAGCTCAGCTGGTCGAATGCCACATGGCAGCTTCCTATTGGTTACGGGCCTCAAATGGGACAATCCACAAAACTCCACCGAGCCATAACTTGAAAAATATAAGGATTTAGGAGGAAAACTTTACCTTTACGGAAATTTGAGAGAGAGCTCTATCTGATGGTGCCATTTCCGTAAAGGCTTGAGTGCCTTAAAATCAAAAAATGTGGACTAAGGCACAAGAGAGGCAAGAACACAAGGAGTTAGCCACAAAAATGAGTCAGGGCACATTTTGGATATGTATACCATATGCTGCTATAATTGACTTGAAGAACTACTGACCTCCCACTTTATGGCTCGGAGTTTCAGTGATCTCTCATTTCATGACTCGGCGACTTACCGATCCTTCATGTTAATTCATGCATAGTATAATGAATATACAGGGTTATTTTACCATTTCCGGTTATCGAAGTGATCCATTTAAGAAGCCTATCTAAATATTTGTTACTAATATTCATCTGACATCCTGCATCTTAAACTAGGTGATTAGGACAACGCAACCAGCACTTGCGATACTTTGGCCAAAGATTTTCACATGCTTTGCATGATCATATTCCTAGATGTGATACACACCAATGGAATACATCCTTCACCTCACTTCGTCTGTTATCTAGAATGGTCTTTCCTGGTCTCTACTAGTCCTTCCATTTAAGGTCAAACTCTAACCCCAACTAGCAATATGAACAAGTATAGGAAGTTACTCATGGTAACTAAAGATACGCAGACATACGGTGTCATTCCTAGACGACTCTGTGTGTCTAGTTACCTTTAGTCCTCCGGAGTCACTCCGTATACGTGATCACATTCCTATCCCCAGCCAAGAACTTAGTATCCAGCTTATGTAAACTTGATGATTTAATTTGGGAGGGCATTGTAATATGTCAGCTATAACATTGTGTCGTCATGAAGGCCCCGCCTTCACGAAGACACCATATTGTAGCTGGCGTATGTCAATGTCCTACGGAATCCTCTCATCGAGGGTACACATCCAGCTCAATTGTGATTTGGTTATAATCTTAGTATTTAAGATCAACTTTCAGCAGCCATGTTGATCCTTTATCCTTGTTCTTGTTACAGTTGTATGTAGCTAAGAGAGACTTAATCTGTCTTCTAGCTTAATACGCATCTCCTCCTTCATACCGAAGGGTTGCATATTCACTTCTTGGTTCCTTTCTTAATCTTTGGACTAATCAGTCCATTATCAATAAACTTAATAAGTTTAACCTATTAAACTTAACCAAGTTTTCCACAACTGTAAACAATTTAAGAATTCCATCTTCTTAGACGTCATTTAAAAGAGGTCTAATTCTAAATGAATTTATTGATTTATCCTCCTTAATCTTACTTAGTTAAGGTCTGTTAACAATAGATATGATTTCCCATATCTTTATTTTCTGAATTTAAACATCGAGGCTATTAACGGAGTCCGAATACAAGATCCGGCTGCCCCTAAGTCATTTGATATCCCTTAGCTTTCAAACTAATCCCGAATACCTTCCAATTAGGATTTCGTGTTTATCTAAATCTTTTTAATGTCAATTCAAAATTCATCTTAACCCAAGTATGAACTAATTTCACATTTCAACGTAAAAGTTGCATTCAGGTAAAGAATAGATGTTATTTCCTTTTAAATTCATCCATTAACATTTGAATAATTCCAAGTCAAGGGATAATGTTATATTCTCAAACTTATTCAACAATATCAAACTGATACAATTATTGAAAATATCTCACTTTTACTTATATGCATCCATCAGATTTACAATCTATACAATTTCCAATCCAAACGACTGGACTTTGTTTATATCAAACAACATTACAACTCATAAAGATAGAAGAATGTAACTTCTTCCTTTCTCATTTCCTCGTGGAGGAGTAATAGCTATCAATACAATCCATCTTTAGTTAATCAAAGAAGTATCGGAAAACAACCATGTCTTTATTTATACTCAAGTTTCATCTGCAAAATTACTTGCACGGGTCAGTTCATTGAACTAAGCATATTAAGCACTTGTCATTAAAATGAGGTGCTTTTAATTAACTGTCTCAATAAAAGAACCCTGCTTTTATGAAACGTTAATATGAACATCATTCAAGAATTAAATACCAAAAAGGATGAACAACATATCAACTCAATCATCCAATAACCCTCCTAATCAAACAAAGGATTACTGCCCTCTTTCCCAAATAATTATTACAAGAAGTAATTTCCTTCAACAGTTCTAGATTACAAACATCTGTAAGAACTAAAAACACAATTATGCAACTGTTGTTCTAACATAAATGCTATCAATTCCATTCTCTTACAATAGTTGTGAATTCAAAAGATAGATCTTAACTAAAATCTAAACCGAATTATTGTCCCTTCTTTCATACAACTCATCTGATTTCAAGCAATCAAATGCTGAAGAGAACAAGCAAACAACAATTAAATACAAATGCTTAACCCAAGCAGTACGAAATTCGTTCCATAACAATTATAGATTTCCAACTGTATGAGAGAAAAATGATCATTAATTCAAATTATCCATTCACACTCTCTTTCTTTTCCTCATAGCTGTACTAGAAGTTTTTAATCCAAACGTGATATCAATCAATGATAACAGTCCAAAGAGAAATAAACGAAAATCAATAATCGAATATAAGGGAGCAAGATCATATCACCTCTTCTTACTGTCTATCCAAATACCTCTTATTTAGAGCAGACATACTCCAATAGTATAATTCATTCAGAGTAGTATATTCAGTAATTGAAAACTACTATTACCTTTCCAAAAAGTTGACCAGAGTTCATTGCAACTGGTCTATAAACATTAGTACCAAAAGAACCTATAACGCAATCATTTCCTTTTAAACATTTCACTCTACAGACATTCACGTCTTTATAACATGCAAGAGTGTACAACGACTACAACCAGTCACACTTTCATCCTAATAATGAGAGTTTTCACTTTCCAACAACAAAGAATAATTCCATTCATATTCTGTTCTTAATGAAAACGATGAAAGGTCCACAATCCTTAAATATATATATATATATATATATATATATATATATATATATATATATATATATATATTATATATATCCTTGCAATATAATTTGCTCTACTCAGGTTTATTATATAGACAATTTCTTCTTCTCGTCAGATTAAAACTTCCTTCCAAACAATCCTATATGAATACCAAGAACCAGCGAATACCATATCAAATTAGTACAGCAAAGTAAGATGCTACAATAACCTTACTGTCCCAGGGAACCCGTGTTTTATGCAATGAAAAACATCAAGGAATTATAACTCACATAATAGTCTATTAATATCACCACAGCTTTGTTTTTCCCAAATGTTTCCACACACTGAACTCAGAAATACAATATTCGCATAACAATGCCTTTATCAATGCAAACCCGCATAGGGTAATAGATGCGCAAGCAAGGTACAGTAAAAACAATCTCAACAACAAGCCAAATCTCATTTGTTTCATTCATTTACATAAAAACACTAAGCCATGTTCATTTTCATGATGACAGTTCAGACTAGAAGATCAAACCGCATCGAAAATGCACAATAAAATCCTCTTTCCCATTACCTTCATTTCAAGCAGCAAAGAGAAAACATAATTCATTAATGATTTCAATAAGAAGAACAATCATTTTCTTCAAACACCCGAGAATACCCAAGTCGTGTTCATTCTTTTAAGGACAGTTCAACCAGACATACAAATCATCTCATCTTTTCATTTTCACAAGAATGCTCAGAACTCAAAAGTGATATTCATTTAGCTAATGTATTTATTAGCATAACCCAAAATGGTAATAAAGCGAATACCCAACACTACCAAAATGAACCACACAACAAGGACAGTGTATTCAACTTAATCATTATGCAAAGAATGCTCAAGCCGTGTACAACAAAAGAAAACGACTCAACTCAAAATCATCTCGACGTAATGTAACCCAAATCAAATAACCAAAACCCCCATCATAAGAGCAGGGTTGTTTTAATGAGACTATTAAGCAAAAGCAAGCGGTTTAAGGAGAAGGGCTTAATATGCCTGTTAATTTTTCTTGTGGCTCAAAGAAAACCGCGCCCACTAGAGTTGTTTCTCTCCACGACGTCCTTGGCCAAGCTTTCCAACCAATCACTAACTTCCACAGGCTCAAGAATAGCCTTTGTTTTTCCAAAGAACAAAGATAATAATCAAAACACAGCTGGTTCGACAGAACCATGGAGAAACAAAATGCAGAGCAACTAAAATCCAAATGCACACAGCAACAAACAATTTTCCTTTTTCCTCTATCCTCTTTCCAAGGCAAGCCGGATCAAAAGACCAAGATAATTAATGCATTGAATGCACTACCTTTCCTCATTCCTCACGCCACCGCCGACTCGGGTTGGTGAGTTTCCAAATTTCAAATTTGCATATAAATTCCATTTAGTTTCTAAGCTAGTTGGACGCCTCCAACTTTTCTTTGTTCCCGCCAAACTTGGTGCTGTACATGTAAGGACTTCATTTACTGTCCCATTAAATTTCCTACCTTCCCCCCTTATCCTTTCCATCCACATGGGTCTATGCATCCCCTTCCTTAGGTTAGGATTTTAATAGTCCATATCTAGGTCATTCACCTAGTTCATAGGTTAATGGAATTTATATCTATTTTCTCCTTATGAAATCTAAAATCCATATAGGATAGTAGTTAGGGTATAAAATAAAACTTAGGGGTCGGTTAGGGTTTTAATCCCTTAATATTTAATTAACTAGTTTCCATATCAAGTCTTTCCGCCTGACAGTCATATTCAACATTAAGCAGGACATTTCGTCCTAAGTTCCACATACCTGTGCCACTTGCATCCAGGCCCTTATCGTCTTACGCTGTCTAGCGTTACAATGGTGTGTGGTTCAAGAATTGAACCTTTTTCATTGGCATCTATGTACCAGATATTCATACCTGAAATCAGGTGCTGCAACATTTATATCAACCTTCAATCTGGTTTAAAAGTAAATCGACAAAGCGATCATAAGAAGGCCACAACATACCTTGGATCAATGGAATTGATTCAAGGTGTGCTGTCAATCAGCGAATAGAGTTCATCAAGCATACGACAAGTCTATTGTCTCATTAGCAATCACACAAGCAATAATAACTTCTGTCCCAAGTATCAAGTTACAGCAAACAAGGGTCCAGATCAGCAACACATTCCTCTAAGATCAAAAGATGTGTCTTAACATATTTATCTTCATTTCTGCAGTTACAACATCATGAAAGGTAATTACCATGATAACTTACAGAAATCAAGGTGTTACATCATGACTCCATGCACAATGGATGCTTTAGGAAATTGGTAACTTCATCCAGCAGGCAGATGACCCCTCTGAGTCACCAAAATTGTTATCCAAAATGTGCTCCCTACTCATTTTGTAGCTAACTCCCATTCATCTTTCCTTCTCTTGTGCCTCAGACATAATATTTTTCTTTTCAGGCACTCAAAACCTTCTAGAAATGACACCATTAGATAGAGCTCTTTCTCAGCTTTCCAGAAAAGTAAAGTTTTCCTCCTAACTCCATGTATTTTTGAAGTTATGGCTCGGGAAGTTTTTTTGAAAAATTTTCCCCTGAAAGGCCCGCGTGGCTAATGAGATGCCACCATGTGGCACCTAGAGTGGTGGAGCATGGGGAAATTTTGGAAAATTTTCCAAATGACCAAAAAGGTGCAAAAATTTGAATTTTTGCCCGCCAACCCGATTTGGCCCTGTTTTGCCCTAAAACTTCAAATGGCCATATCTTTCGATCCAGAGCTCGTTTTTCACGTTATTTATATCAATGGAAAGCTGGTGAAATTATCTACAAGATTCCAGGGGTCAATTTTGCATTTTGATGGAGTTTGGAGAGATAAAATCAAAAATATCTCTGGCACGTGGTGATGAGCAGAAATGACGTTTCAACCACCGTTTTTAATGAAGAATGGCTCGCATTCTCTCCCCCAAAATGCCATGGTTAAAAATGTCGGGAATGGCAGTCAGTAAAGATGCCCATACTATTTTGAATGCATTTTTGTCAATGATTGAATCCCTCCCATGTTTTCCCACGTTTCTTCTCTCTCCTCTCGTCCTTGCACCGTAAAAGCCGATTTGGCTCATTTTCAATGTGGGAACATTCTTTGTGTATTGCAGTCCCCTTTCTCACCTTGGAAGTGATTTTGGTGGAATATCATACCTTTTCTAAGGGGACATGTAACTTTATTTTACCTCTTAGGTGTTTTAATGCAAGTGATTTTGATGATTAAAATAACAATGACCTCTGTGATTAGTTTGCATCCTCTGATCCGTGTTTGTTTGGTTAATTTATGATCCTTCATTACAATTATTATTTTGTGCATGAGGTTATTTGTTGCATTTTTATGGACTTGTTTAATCAAAAGTAAAAATACTCACCACTCCTTTGGTGCATCACCTATTAGCATTAGTTCTTTCTTTTTGCATTTTCTATCCTTGTCCCTTTGGAATTTTCTAGTAGATTTAGGATTTAACCTCTGCAATTATACAAGTGAATTACCCGATCAAAGGAGCTGAGGAACTAGCCTCTAATCTAGAGATTCCTATTCCATTTTACAAGTCCCACACTTGGGAGAGGATTCAATGTTGTGCATCACACTTTGGATGTCTAAAATACCAAACTAGAAATTTGATAAACATCCATTTTAGGGGTGCTGCTGATTTTCTCAATAACAACGTTTTGAGTTCCGAGAACAAATTCTGATTAACCAAACACAAGATTTCCATTTTTATCTTATAACAAGTTTACTAGGTTCCAATTTGGAGGTTACAAGTTTTATTAAGGTTCAGGGAGAAATTTATCGCCAGGCCTGCTCTCTATCAAGCCCTAAACTTCAACTAGATTTCTCACAAACTTAGATTTATCAAAACTTTCCTAAAATAGGCTCATTGGATAGGAAATTTCCTCACCTTTCCAACCATATAAATAATTCCTCCTAACTCCTTGTAAAACTCAAGTTATGGCCGGGCGGAGTTTTAGGGGAAAATTTTCCCTTGGAGGTCCGCGGGGATAGGGAGAAAACTGGGAAAATTTTCCCAAGTGCCACGTGTCATCACGTGATTGATGCGGGAGAGCGGGTCATGGGGAAAATTTTGAAATTTTTCCCAAAACCAAATTCTCTATTTTCCAAAGGAAAATTTTCCTCCATGCCCCCGCACTTGCTCAAATGGCCACGTGGCGCTTTGTGATTGGCCGAGGGCCGGCGGAAGAAAAAATGAAATTTTTCCAAAAGTGTAAAAAGTTAAGTTTTCAATTCTAAATCCTCATTCCTCCCTGCCACGTGTCAGCATGTGATTGGTGCAAACTCCGAGGAAATTTTTCCAAAGTTCAAAATTTAAATTTTTTTAAGGTCGAATTATTTCTTTTTTTTGTTTGGGATGGCCATTTTGAAGTAAAACTTCAAATGGCCATAACTTTTTGATGATAAAGCTCCATTTTAGGAAAACAAGGACTTTCCGAAAGATCTCAGAGTCCTCTTTGCACAACAATCATCAATTTTGGAATTTGGTAAAGTTTCAAGGGTCAATTTTAAGAAATCGATCTGTAGGGTTTATAATTTTAAAACTGCAATTTTCAACTTATAAGATTTGATTCAATTTTGATATTTCTTCTTCTTGAGCATGTAAATTGAGCATTGGGAAATGGTCATGGGTAAATTTAAGTATATTTTCAAGGTCCAATTTGGCAATTGGGTTGCATTTGGTAAATTTTTACGTTTTTGAAAGTAAGTTGGATTGTGAAGTTAAAATTGGATTTGATAGAGTTTTTGAGATACTTTCTTAAATATGAAGTTCAATGTGGGTTCAATAGGACCTGATACATCTAAAATACTTTGTTTCCTTTCTCAATTTTAACCAATTTACATCTTCCAAATATGGGGAGGCATTTTAAAATCTTATCTAAGGCATTCTTCCAAATTGATTCATTTTCAAATCAATTAATTGATTCAAACAATTAATTCATATTCAAGTTTAAACTCCAGTTTTGATTTCAAACACAGTACATTTACTGACAATGCTATTTCTTAATATCTTTCAAAGCAGAGTTTTCATTTCACAACAGCAACTCGGATCTAATACAACAATGAAATTTTGAGAAAGGAATGTAATTCTTTATTTGATTTCCAACAATAATTCGACAGTTTATCTCTTTCTTTAAAATTCAAATTACAATGCACAATACATATTTCTTTCTTTCACATTCTTCTCATAACACAGTATGGAATAATAATTCTTTACAATTCACTTATCACTTTCAACCTTTTAATTTCAATACAAGATGTCTTCTCATTACAATTAACAATACAAATCATCCACTTCAAAGTGGGAACACAACACATTCAAAATTCATGCTAGGTTATAATGAACTTGCTAAAAAGAAATGATATCAAACCGATTTCTCTAAGCTCCAAACAGCAGCAGGCTGATTTCTTCATCTTTTATCTTTTAATCACAACAAGGAGGGGAGAAAGGAAACACTCTCCACCCAACCAAGATACCCAATGGGAAAATAGAAGCCATCTTTCCCCATCGGCCCCCGAGCCCCAACCATATTGAAATGGAGCATGATAATACAACACATGGCAACATGGCTTCTTCACATACAAGCATAAATTCACAAACACAAAGCAAGAGGATGTAGTTCTCAACTACAACAATAAATTCCAAACAAAACAAAGGCTCCTTCTCCAAGCACGCAATCAAGCAAGAGCAAGAACTATGGAGGTCTCCTTATGCCTCCCAAGTTGAATTTTGGGCATCCACCAAGAGCAAACCGCCAAGATCATAGCAATCCCATAAACCTTATCCCTCCTCCAAATTCGAATTTCAAGAGGGAGATGAAGTGATTGACCTTCCAAAATCTTCTTACAACCTCTTACAATTTCTTACACAATCTATCACTTCACTTACACAACCCATACTTGTTAACTTACACACTCTTTTAAAATGCATTTATTTTTATGACATTTATTTATTACAAACTTTAGACCAACCATATATTTAATTACCATATGGTTATAAAATATATAAATAAATTTCATTTTCAACCAAGACAATAACATTTAATTTCACCTTCCACATCCCAATTTAATTTAATTAAATTTTAACTATATGACTCTCACATTATACTATCACATTAAAATAATTAAAATAAAGAGCACATTACAAATAAAATACATACAACAATAATTTTAAAAAGGGACACAACAAATAAAGCACACATATACCCCATGACCACAATAATGGAAATCCCCCTTGGGAAATCCTAACAAAACACAACATACAATTCAAACACGGTTGTCATGGTGACCTTGTTGATTTCACAGTGAATTCCAATATGGTTAGTAGTCTCCATCCCCAAAAGTCCCCCAACATTGTTGTGATTTTAACTTCAATGTGAAAATGCAAAATACATCCTTCATTCGTGGCCACATCAGAACATCCAATGATATAAAATTTGCAACATAAAATTATTAATTTTAAATCACAACAATATCAAGGATTGAATATTTATCATTAAAATTCAATTTGTAACTATATCATCATCCAATAGATTTCTATACTAGAGCTATTCATAATAATCAATGTCACATGTCTAAAATTAACATCAATAACTTCGTCCATGTCACTATTATATCATTATCCACATAAAAATAAAAATGTCTTAATGATCCTCAAGCACAATAACTAAATCCGATCAATATTAATCTATAGTCTAACATCTAACCATCATGCTAATCAAAACATATTAATGTCCATAATAATCCATGACTATATTTAATTACCATATGGTTATAAAATATATAAATAAATTTCATTTTCAACCAAGATATAACAACACATCCTATTACATCAAAATATAATAATATCCAAAATATGATCAATTATCGATCGATATTAAAATAGTGTCAAAGTGAAGTGGGCACTACATCCCCCTCCCCTTAAACTAGACTTCCTCCAATAGTCACTGGAACAAATGTGGAAACTACACTCATAAAGCAACATAGCATCCTCCCATGGTCTGCAATCATATTTGTCCCCACCGCACTAACAAACACATCAATCTCTCTGCCTCGAAGGCCTTGATTTCCTGCAATCGATGATGGTTAGACGGGCTCCACCATCACTGTCCCGATCCTTAACCTACAATGATGTCAAATCCAGCACATGAGAAGGATCTGGATATCTCCTAAGAACGAAACATGAAACACATCATGTACGTGAGACAAGCTGGGTGGCAATGCACAGACGGTAAGCCAACGGGCTGATACGCTCCAGGATCTCAAAAGGTCCAACGAACCGAGGGGCTAACTTAGAACCTTTTCCATAATGGATTGGGCTCTTATGTGGCCTAACACGAAGGAAAACCTTCATGCCCACATCAAAATTATGCTCGGTTCTATGCTAACCTACTTCTTACGCCTATCCCTAGCCTCCCGCAATCTTTGCCACATAATCAACACTACTGTTGCTCCATGTCCTCGCAAAAGGGCTGGTCCAGAGATACTTATCCTCCAAATTTCTCCCCATAAGGGGTGTCCTCGCACTCCTACCATATAAGGTCCAAAAGGAGACATGCCTATAGAACTCTGGAAACTATTATTGTAAGAAAATTCCATAAGATACAGATACTGCTCCCACTTAGACTGTTGATCCATCACGTACATCTAGAGCATATCCTCCAAAATATGATTCACCCTCTCAATCTGTCCATCTGTCTCAGGGTGATAAGTTGTGCTGAAGTTAATCTTCGTCCTGAGAACATACTATGGTGGTCCAGAAATGAGAAGTGTACAAAGGATTGCGGTCATAAATGATCTTCTCACGAATCCCGCCTCGCAACCCGATCAATGACAATCTCATCCAAGTAAACACGTTCCACTACACTAGCTTTATAGGTGGTCTTTACCAGAGAAAAGTGAGCTACTTTTGTCAATTTATCAACCGTGACCATGATGGCGTCATGGTGATATCTCGACATCGGTAATCCAACAATGAAATCCATGGAAATGGTGTCCCATTTCCACTCTGGTATAGCATGAGGATATAGAAGGCCACAATGAACCGAGGCCGATGCCATAATCGGCCTTCACTTTCTGGCACTCTAAACAACGTGACACAAACCTTCATGCCGTCCTCAAAAAAGTCCTCTCCAGTGATATAACTATCTCAAGGTGGCGTGCATCTTCTTCACCCCAGGATGGGCTGAATAGGGTGCACGATGTGCCTCTGTCAAGATGTCCTACCTCAAGCCTCCGTCTCTAGGAACATAAATCCAACCTCTATTCCTAAGAAGACCATCTACCTCTAGTGAGAAACCATCAAATTTCCCCTCAAGGGGTCTTTGGGACTCATCTCTAACTTCTCGGTATGTAGAAACTCTCAACTATACCAAGAGGAAGCCTGCTGAAGGATCCTGCTCATAAATCTATGCTCACTAAAGTAGCCATGCTCAAATGCCTCCATCTACTGAGGGCATCTATAACCACATTCTCCTTCCCCTTCACATGCTCTATCTCCATGTCGTACTCACAAAGAAACTCCATCCAACGTCTCTAACGAGCGTTTAGATTGGGCTGCGTGAAAAGGTGGCGAAGACTCGAAATGATCTCACAGTGTGAATCTCTGACCAAGAAGAAAGTGTCTCCATCGAACTAAAGCATGCACAACTGCCACAAGCTCAAGATCATGGGTAGGATAATTAAGCTTGTGATCCTTGAGTTTGCAAGACTCAAAAGCTACAACTCTACCCTCCTACATAAGAACACCTCCAAGGCCTGCCAACGAAGCATCTATGCATACAAAGAAATCACCATGTGGATCTGACACTGCAAGAATGGGTGCTGTAGTGAGATATTCCTTCAGTGTCCTGAAGGCCTTCTCACACCTGTCTGACCAAAAATTTCTTCCCTTTCCGCTAAAGGGAAGTGATGGGGTGTGCTATCCGAGAGAAGTCCTGCACAAATCTCCTATAATACCCTGCTAACCCCATGAAGTTGCGCACCTCTGTCACTGTAGTGGGTACTGGCCAATCCATAATGGCTCTAATCTTGGAAGGATCGACTGCGATTCCTTCACCTGAGATGATATGGCCCAAGTACTGAATCTCTGACTGAAAGAAAGCATACTTCTCCAAGTTCCCGTAAAGTTGCTACTCACGAAGACACTGAAGAACCTGATGAAGGTGCCCCTCGTGCTCCTCACGCGTACGTGAGTAAATCAGAATGTCATCAAGAAAAATGAGCACGAAGTGATCTAAAAATTTCCTGAATACCCCATTCATCAAACTCATGAATACTGCGGGGGCATTCGTCAAACCAAAGGGCACCACTGTGAACTCATAGTGCCCATACCTCGTACGAAAAGCAGTCTTATGGATGTCTGTCTCCGTAATCCTCAACTGATGGTACCCAGACTTGAGATCAATCTTAGAGAACACCGTGGCTCCCTTCATTTGATCAAACAAGTCATCGATGCGAGGAAGAGGATAATGATTCTTGATCGTTACCTTATTCAGCTGGCGGTAGTCTATGCACAACCGCAAGGATCCATCCTTCTTCTTAACAAAAATAACTGGTGCACCCCAAGGGGATACACTAGGATGGATAAGGCCTTTTTCTAAAAGGCCTTCCAGTTGCAACTTGAGCTCACAGAGCTCTAGGGTGGTCATCCGATAAGGAGCTCGTGAGATAGGCTCTGCTCCTGGAACCAGATCAATATGGAAATCAATCTCACGTGGGGGTGGCATCCCCGGTAGCTCCCCTGGGAAAACATCTGCATACTCTCTCAAAATGGGATGGTCATCTAGCGATGGCCCACTAGACCCATCCTCTGCCTGGTCACTGACTGTGACTGCATACATCTGACAACCCCGTCGTACACACCGCTTGAGCTGCATAGCAGAGATAGTGCGAATAGAAACAGGTCTCCTGACCCCAGAAATCACCGACTCAACTCCAAGATCGTCTACACAAGATATAGTCTTATGATAGCAATCCATCCTGGCCCTATGTGCAGACAACCAATCCATGCCTAAAATGACTCCATACGAGCCCAAAGGAAGTATACGCGAGATCTGAAGTGGTGGTGAAAGGTCCCAAGTTAACAACACACTCCTTTACTAAGGAGTCTACCAAGACCTTGGCTCCCAAAGCCATCTCGACATCCCAACTATGACCCTGTCTAATAGCCACCAGCCTGCATCGCTCTACTAAGGATGGTGCAATAAATGAATCAGAAGAACCGAGTCAAACAATATGGAGGTAGGAACACCTCCGATACTACCTGGGGTCTCAATGACCGTGCTCTGGTGCTCGGCCTAGTGGTTCTCAACCGCTACGTAGATCCTGTGACTCCATCCCATGTCTCCGACTGTAGGCTCTGAGATGGGTGCCTTACCCTTATTAGGGTTCTAGGGGCAATCTCTCCAAAAGTGTCCTGCTACTCCACACCCGAAGCAACCACCTGAAGTCCTCCAAACTGCAGCACCTCCAGAAGGTGCCCTAGAGGTAGGTGTTGTGGATCCTGATGATCCAGCTATAGTCTTGTTGTGGCCTCTGTGGTCAAGCTCCTACCAACTGAGCTCTAGCTCCACCTTGTGTCCTGGTGGGTCCCCTAGGAGGAGGCCCCATACTACGACCTCTCTGTGCATCAGCTCTCTGAGGAGGCCTAAATGGTGGGCGGGACTGCTGCTGCTGCTGTGGTCTGAAAGATGACTGCAAAGAATGGTTACCACCATGAGGAAGAGGAGATGACCCCCTTGATCTACTATCCTGCAACTTGCTGAATACGGCTCCTGACCCGGTCTCTAGCCTGCTGGGTTTTACCCCGAGTCTCCTCTGTAATGTAGGCCTTCTCAACGGCCTCCGCTAACGTCTGCGGGCAGTGGATCCGAACTGCACCTCCAATGTCTATATTAAGGCCCCGATGAACCTGTGGATCCACACCTACTCATCCTACATGTAATCAATGTACTGAAGTAGGTCCAGGAACCTACTCTCATACTCGGCCACTGTAAGGGAAGCCTGTCGAAGGTCGTGGAACTCATCGATCCTCTACTGTATGAATCTCCGTGGCAAGTATCTACTCCTGAATCTCTCCTCAAATAGCTCCCAAGTGATTGTCTCTGAATCTATATGGAGCTTCTGCTCCTCTGTCCTCCACCATACTCCAGCTCCGTCCTTCAGTAGATGGATCGCAACACGAGCTTTCGTGTTGCTAGAACAAGGACAAAGCTTAAAGCAACCGCTCAAGCTAACCAGCCAGGCCTCTGCCTAGAAACCACCTGTGTCACCTGAATAATGTGAGGGCCTAAGCTTCAGGATCTCCCTGATATGATCCATGTTGGGGTTTGACGCCTCTGGCCTCTCTCGCCCTGCTCCCCTGAGCCTAGGGCTCCGAGACCTCTCTCTCTGTCCTGAAATATGGTCACCATGTCCCCTCAAAGGAGACTCTGCTCTAGCTGACTCTCCATGAAAATTCTCTCCTCCATCTTCCTCACCATGTGGAGGAGGTGCATGTCCCTCAATGGAATTATCTCTATCCTGTCTGCCCGAGTGCCCTCCTACTGATCCTCCGCGTAAGGCGGCATTAACATCCTGGAGGGTCTGTAAAATCTGTGGTAGGATAGCTACTAAACCCTGGTCTGAGTGGTGGTGGTGGCGGTGGTGGAGGTGGTGGTGGTGGTGACTCTGAGCCTCTGTGAATGTTCCTCCTACTCCGTCTGAGCTCCTGCATGTACTGACAGTGGGAGTTAGTTCATTACCTTGAGTTTTCTTCAGTTTTCTAAGTTTACTAACATGTTCAATTTTCAATTAGTTTTGTTTTCTAGATTATCAATTTACTAGTTTTAGGTTTCAAGTCTCAATGTTTCTAGTGTGCCCAATGGTCCAAGCTTTTGAACCACTGCTCTGATACCAAAGTGTGATGCCTGCTTCAACTACCACTTGAGACCAAGAAACAAATTAGGAAAATTATGGAATAAATTTTTTTTATAGGAAGAGTCTACAACCAAGTTGCAAGACACTAGTTTGAAACTAAATAGGTTCTAGAACAAATTCTGATTAACCAAACACAAGATTTCCATTTTTATCTTATAACAAGTTTACTAGGTTCCAATTTGGAGGTTACAAGTTTTATTAAGGTTCAGGGAGAAATTTATCGCCAGGCCTGCTCTCTATCAAGCCCTGAACTTCAAATAGATTTCTCACACACTTAGAGTTATCAAAACTTTCCTAAACTAGGCTCATTGGATAGGAAATTTCCTCACCTTTCCAACCATATAAAGAAGTCCTCCTAACTCCTTGTAAAACTCAAGTTATGGCCGGGCGGAGTTTTAGGGGAAAATTTTCCCTTGGAGGTCCGCAGGGATAGGGAGAAAACTGGGAAAATTTTCCCAAGTGCCACGTGTCATCACGTGATTGATGCGGGAGAGCGGGTCGTGGGGAAAATTTTGAAATTTTTCCCAAAACCAAAGTCTCTATTTTCCAAAGGAAAATTTTCCTCCATGCCCCCGCACTTGCTCAAATGGCCACGTGGCGCTTTGTGATTGGCCGAGGGCCGCGAAAGAAAAAGTGAAGTTTTTCCAAAAGTGTAAAAAGTTAAGTTTTCAATTCTAAATCCTCATTCCTCCCTGCCACGTGTCAGCATGTGATTGGTGTGGGGCCGAGGAAATTTTTAGGAAATTTTTCCAAAGTTCAAAATTTAAATTTTTCTAAGGTCGAATTATTTCTTTTTTTTGTTTGGGATGGCCATTTTGAAGTAAAACTTCAAATGGCCATAACTTTTGATAGGAAGCTCCATTTTAGGAAAACGAGGACTTTCCGAAAGATCTCGGAGTCCTCTTTGCACAGCAATCATCAATTTTAGAATTTGGTAAAGTTTCAAGGGTCAATTTTAAGAAATCGATCTGCAGGGTTTATAATTTTAAAACTGGCAATTTTCAACTTATAAGATTTGATTCAATTTTGATATTTCTTCTTCTGAGCATGTAAATTGAGCATTGGGAAATGGTCATGGGTAAATTTAAGTATATTTTCAAGGTCCAATTTGGACATTGGGTTGCATTTGGTAAATTTTTACATTTTTTGACAGTAAGTTGGATTGTGAAGTTAAAATTGGATTTGATAGAGTTTTTGAGATATTTTCTTAAATATGAAGTTCAATGTGGGTTCAATAGGACCTGATACATCTAAAATACTTTGTTTCCTTTCTCAATTTTAACTAAAAATATGAACTATACATTTTTTATGGAAATTCATTGCCAGAATTAAAGAAGGAAACAAAGATCATTTGCTAACAAGTTTATTAACCAATTTGCATCTTCCAAATATGGGGAGGCATTTTCAAATCTTATCTAAGGCATTCGATTGATTCGAACAATTAATTGACAGTTCATATTCAAGTTTAAACTCCAGTTTTGATTTCAAACACAGTACATTTACTGACAATGCTATTTCTTAATATCTTTCAAAGCAGAGTTTTCATTTCACAACAGCAACTCGGATCTAATACAACAATGAAATTTTGAGAAAGGAATGTAATTCTTTATTTGATTTCCAACAATAATTCGACAGTTTATCTCTTTCTTTAAAATTCAAATTACAATGCACAATACATATTTCTTTCTTTCACATTCTTCTCATAACACAGTATGGAATAATAATTCTTTACAATTCACTTATCACTTTCAACCTTTTAATTTCAATACAAGATGTCTTCTCATTACAATTAACAATACAAATCATCCACTTCAAAGTGGGAAGGTTATAATGAACTTGCTAAAAAGGAAATGACTGTCAAACTGATTTCTCTAAGCTCCAAACAGCAGCAGGCTGATTTCTTCATCTTTTATCTTTTAATCACAACAAGGAGGGGAGAAAGGCAACACTCTCCACCCAACCAAGATACCCAATGGGAAAATAGAAGCCATCTTTCCCCATCGGCCCCCGAGCCCCAACCATATTGAAATGGAGCATGATAATACAACACATGGCAACATGGCTTCTTCACATACAAGCATAAATTCACAAACACAAATAAACACAAAGCAAGAGGATGTAGTTCTCAACTACAACAATCAATTCCAAACAAAACAAAGGCTCCTTCTCCAAGCAAGCAAGCCAAGCAAGAGCAAGAACTATGGAGGTCTCCTTATGCCTCCCAAGTTGAATTTTGGGCATCCACCAAGAGCAAACCACCAAGATCATAGCAATCCCATAAACCTTATCCCTCCTCAACCCCTCCTTATCCCTCCTCCAAATTTATCCCTTATACCTCCCCCAAAGTAGGAAATGCAAGCAATTTCCTTTCCTAGGTGGATCCCAAACCAACATTCCCTCCAAGAACAAATAACAATGGAAAATCCCTTATCCCTCCTCTGATAACCTCATAGTCTTCTCTCCACACCGTGCCCTAAGCATTCTACCCATCCCTCTAAGAATTGCAAACACAAATACATTCAAAATTCATGCTAAAAGAGGGAAAAACAACAATTTTAAAAAATGAGAGCCTACCTCTCCATAATGGGGACTTGCTCCCAAAACAACAGTCTTTATTTCACCAAAAACCAGTCCCAAATCAGCAAGGTAAATGTATGCACAAGCAAATCCACTTCTTCCACCAAGCAAGCTCCAAAATGCAAGAGAAATTTTGACCCAAGAGTGAAATCTCCAACCTTCAACAACCTCAAAATGAGGAGGAATTTCAATTTTAAAGGAGAGGGTGGAAGAGGATGATGTGGATTCCAAGTGGGATGCCACATCATTTTTCCTCATCCCCAAAAAGCAATCAACATCAAGGCAATTAAATCCCAATCAATGTGAATGACAAACCACTTACATACTTCATTTTTGCCCATCCTAAAAAAGAATGCATTTAAAATTTGTAAGACAAGTGCAAACAAATCTTACAATAAATCATGTCAAAATGCAATAAAATAAGTTGATTTTGACTCCAAATTAATAAACAAGGTTGGTGGAGGATTTTGAGAGGTGTGGGACAAGTTTAACTTGTCCCACAAGCCTCCAAATTTGTCCTCCAAGCTCAAATTCAAATTTCAAGAGGGAGATGGAGTGTTTGACCTTCCAAAATCTTCTTACAATTTCTTACACAATCTATCACTTCACTTACACAACCCATACTTGGTAACTTACACACTCTTTTAAAATGCATTTATTTCTATGACATTTATTTATTACAAACTTTAGACACAACCATATATTTAATTTACCATATGGTTATAAAATATATAAATAAATTTCATTTTCAACCAAGACAATAACATTTAATTTCACCTTCCACATCCTATTTAATTTAATTAAATTTTAACTATATGACTCTCACATTATACTATCACATTAAAATAATTAAAATAAAGAGCACATTACAAATAAAATACATACAACAATAATTTTAAAAAGGGACACAACAAATAAAGCACACATATACCCCATGGTCACAATAATGGAAATCCCCCTATGGGAAATCCTAACAAAACACAACATACAGCTCAAACACAGTTGTCATGGTGACCTTGTTGATTTCACACTAAATTCCAATATGGTTAGTCTCCAGTCCCCCTAACATTGTTTTGATTTTAACCTGCAAAATGTAAAATACCTCCTTCGGCCTCGTGGCCACATCAGAACATCCAAATGATATAAGCAACATTAAATTATTAATTTTAAATCACAACAATATCAAGGATTCAATATTTATCATTAAAATTCAATTTGTAACTATATCATCATCCAATAGATTTCTATACTAGAGCTATTCATAATAATCAATGTCACATGTCTAAAATTAACATCAATAACCTGTCCATGTCAACTAGTATATCATTATCCACATAATAATAAAAATGTCTCAATGATCCTCAAGCACAATAACTGAATCCAGATCAATATTAATCCATAGTCTAACATCTAACCATCATGCTAATCAAAACATATTAATGTCCATAATAATCCATGAGCTAGTATATACACATCCTGTTACATCAAAATATAATAATATCTAAAATATGATCAATAGAGTCAGGATTAGTATCTAAACAGTGTCAAAGGGAAGTGGGCACTACACACGCCCACGCACAAAAACTCAGGCACAAACGCACACCCACACACACACGCACATGCACACGCACACGCACACACACGGTGCACTCATGAACGCACACGCACAGTGCACACGCACACGGACATGCACATGAATGCAAACTTATAAGCATACCCACATGCATGCACACACACGCACACGCCACACACATACGTAAGCACACGCACTCGCACACGCACACGTACATGCACACGCACACACACGCACACGCACACGTACACGCACACACACCTAAGCACACGCACATGCACGTAAACGCATAAGCATACATTATCCAAAATGTGCCTCGCTCATTTTTGTGGCTAACTCCTCTCATTTTTTCCTCTCTTGTGCCTCAGTCATAATATTTTGCTTTTCAGGAACTCAAAACCTTCTAGAAATGACACCATTGGATAGAGCTCTTTCTCAACTTTCCAAAAAGGTAAAGTTTTCCTCCTAACTCCATGTATTTTTTAAGTTATGGCTCGGCGAAGTTTTTTTGGAAAAATTTTCCCCTAAAAGGCCCGCGACCAATGAGATGCCGCCATGTGGCACCTAGAGTGGTGGAGCGCAGGGAAATTTTGGAAAATTTTCCAAATAACCAAAAAGGTGCAAAAATTCGAATTTTTGCCCGCCAACCCGATTTGGCAATCGTTTTTGCCCTAAAACTTCAAATGGCCATATCTTTCGATCCGAGCTCGGTTTTCGTGTTCTTTATATCAATGGAAAGTCAGTGAAATTATCTGCAAGATTCCTGGGTCATTTTTGCATTTTGATGGAGTTTGGAGAGAGAAAATTGAAAAACGCTTCTAAAGACGTGGTCATGGACCAGAAATGACGTTTCAACCACCGTTTTTAATGAAGAATGGCTTGCATTCTCTCAAAGATGGCTAAAAATGTCGGGGATGGGTCCGTAAGGATGCCCATGCTGTTTTGAATGTGTTTTGGTCAATGGTTGAATCCCTTCCATGTTTTCTCGTGTTTCTCTCTCCTGGGCTCGTCCCTTGCATTGTAAAACCCAGATTTGGCTCATTTTCAAAGGGTTGAACATTTTTGTGTATTACAGTCCCCTTTCTCACCTTGAAGTGATTTTGGTGGAATATTAGACCTTTTCTAAGAACTGCAACTCATTTTTGCCTCCCGTGTGTCAATGCAAGTGATTTTGATGTTAAAATAACAATACGAGCCACCCGTGATTAATTTTTTCATCCTCTCTTTTAGGTGTTGTTTGACTAATTTCTTATTCTTCCTTTCTCATTTTACGAAGTCCACACTGGGAAAGGATTGATGTTGTGCGATCACAACTTTGGATGCTAGTATGATCGAACTGAAATCCCAGTCAACATCCGAGAAGTGCGCTGATTTCTGGCTCATGATACACGTACCTGGTCTGCGACACGAGACCTCCCACACACGCACCACGCACACACACGCACACACTCCACACGCTGCGCTGCGCCGCAGTAAGCGCACCGCGCCGCTTTGCACACACGCCGTGGACCGTCGGCACGCTGCGCCGTAAGCACAAACTTTCGAATAAAGCGCGCATCCACACACCGCTGCGCTGCGTACAGCCTGCGCTCCGCGCGCGGCGTACGCAAAACCATATGGCTTGCCGAAACTACGCACGTACACACACACTCACGCACCTCAGCCACTCAAGTACATGCACACACACGCGCTCCACAGACTATGCATACTTACACACACACATACAAGCACACACAGCACTTTGAGCAATACATAACT
>CM031235.1:965247982-965339914 GCA_018340775.1 Taxus wallichiana var. yunnanensis | reverse complement strand
AGCCATTCCCGTTGAATGAAGATGCATTAAAACAACATGGGCATCCTTACAGACCCATGCCCTGACATTTTTGGCCATGCTGAAGAAGAATGCGACCCATTTTGCATTAAAACTGGTTGTTGAAATGTCATTTCTAGCCATTACCACGTGCCAGAGACGTTTCTTGATTTTCTCTCTCCAAACTGAACCAAAATGCAAAAATGACCATGGAATCTTGTAGAGAATTTCACTAGCTTTCCATTGATATAAAGAACGCGAAAATCCGAGCTCTGGATCGAAAGATATGGTGATTTGAAAATTTAGGGCAAAACAAGCCAAAATCGGATCGGCGGGCAAAAAGTTTGAATTTTTACCCATTTGGTCTTTGGAAAAATTTCAAAATTTCCCCGCGCTCCGCCACTCCAGTGCCATGTGGCACGTTCTCGATTGGTCACGAGGTTCTCTAAGGAAAATTTCCCATAAAAACTCCGCTCGAGCCATAACTTGAAAAATATGAGGAGTTAGGAGGAAAACTTTACCTTTCTGGAAAGCTGAGAGAGAGCTCTATCCAATGGTGCCATTTCCAAAGGTTTTGAGTGCTTGGAAAAAAAAATATTTTGACTGAGGCACAAGAGAAGGAAAGATGTAAAGGAGTTAGCCACAAAATGAGCAGGGGGCACATTTGGGATAACAATTTTGGTGACTCAGAGGGGTCATCTGCATGCTGGATGAAGTTACCAGTTTCCTAAAGCAATCCATTGGGTATGGAGTCACTTGATTCTCTGTTTAATACCCCAACCGACTAGAACGTTGCAAACAAGAACATGGAAAATCACCTTTGATGGAGCAAGGCCTGCAAACACATTCCCAGGGAATGTAAGTTATGTCAAAGCACTTAGGAAAGCAAAACAACCTACAAAAAAACAATGTGCACAAGCACTTGGAGGAATGAAAACCTAAACTAATATTTACAAGGTGGAGAATTTCCCTCTAGTAGCATGCTTTAGATAGATTCCATTACTGGAATCTACGAGTTCTTCGCCATCCAATGAAGACAATTGGAAGGCATTGTTGTCCTTACACTTTGTGACCATGTATGGCCACTCCCAAATGGCATCAAATTTTGAATGCCTTCCGGTTTTGCTCTATTTGCATCTCATTTTAACACTAGATCTCCAACTTGGAAAGATCTACTTTTGTCCTTCCTATCAAAGGTCTTCTTGATCAAAGCTTGATCCTTCTCCATTGCTTGGGATGCCCGATCTCCGATCTCTTGAGCTCCATCAACTCTGCATATCTCACCTCCATGGGCCCAAAAAATCTAGCAACTCTAATCGCTTCATGAGTTCCAATGTTGGCAACTCAAGTGACATGGGCAAGATTGCCTCTCTTCCATAAACAAGCTTGAATGGAGAGTTACATGTGGATCTCTTGGGAGTTATCCTATCAGCCCATAAGGCTGATTTCAGTTTGGTATGCCAAGACCTCTGATTCTCATCAAGAGTCCTCCTAATGATCCTCAACAAGTTCTTGTTTATAGATTCAGCTTTGGCCATTACCCTGAGGGTAGTAGTTTGATGAAGTTCTTAGGTAGATCCCGTTCTTGACATCCCACTCGGTCACCTTGGATCCAATGAAAGCTAATGCATTATCTGAGATTATTGTAGCAGGTATGCCAAATCTGGTTACTATGCCCTCATAGAAGTCTAAGATGCTAGACTCATTTGCTTCTTTGAGTGCTATTGCTTGATCCACTTGGTGAAGTATTCTGTGGCTATCAAAATCCACTTATGCCCTTGGCTTGAATTGGGATTAATGACTCCAATGAAGTCCAAACCCCATTGCATGAATGACTGGTCAACTGAAATTGGATGCAATGGAAGGGCAGCAAGCCTCTCTTTACCTGTGAAGAATGCACAATTCTTGCACCTTTTGATCCACGCAAAGCAATCACTGAAAATCTTGGGCCAATAATAACCAGCCTTCATGATTTTTAGAGCTTTCACTCTTGGTGCAAAATGACCACTAGCTGGTCCACCATGGAACTCTTCCAACACCCTATGAATTTGATTTGTGCTAATGCATCTCAGCAGCACTCCATTCACATCTTTCTTGAACAAAACACCATCTACTATGGCATATGGGACAACCTGCAATCTGAAGTGTCTTCTTTGGGTTTTGTTCATCTCTGGAGGGCATAGGCATGTGCTTAGGAAATGCATTATACCTTGGGTCCAGCAAGGAGTGGGGACAACATTATCCTCTTCTTGAGTGCTACCTTGCACATGGTTGTCTTGAACTCACAAACAAACTATTCTTTATTACATACTCCTTTTGCTTGCCCAGAATCAGCTGCTCACACAATCCTTTTCCTCTTACCATCTTGGTGACCTTGATCTCAATGTCATACTCCATGACACGAGTGATCCAACCTGCCCTTTTCTCATTCAAATCCTTGTTGAGGAGGAAGTCCTTTACTCCCGCATGAGAGACCAACAACTGAACCTTGTTGTTTGAGACTAGATGCTTGAATTTCTTCAAGCTTCTGATTACTACAAGTACATGCTTCTCAATAAAAGAATATCTCACCTCATAGTCATCTAGGCTTTGGCTGAAGAAAGCAATTGGATGCTCATCATTGTCCTTGTTCTGCTATACCAAAATGGCAGAAATGGTATCATTACCTCCAAATGCATAGAGGATGAAATCCTTGGAGAAATCCAGGTTGATGAGAGTTGGTGCTTGGGAGATGGCTTCTTTGATTGCTTCAAAACTCTCCTTGCCTTCTGCTGTCCATTTGAAAGCCATGCTTTTCTTCAACATCTTGGTGATAGGTTTGACAAGGGCTGCAAAATCTGGGACAAACCTCCGAACAAAATTTATTCTCCCCAAGAAACTCTGAAGTGCCTTCTTGTGGCTTGGCAATGGTAGTGCTCTTATGGCTTCAACTCTCTCTGGATCAATTGCTAATCCTTCTTTGGAGACAATATGGCCAAGGAGCTTTCCTTCATGTGCTAGGAAGATACACTTCTTAGGATTCAAAGACACTCCAAATCTCCTGCACCTTTGGAAGACTTGTCTCAAATGAGAGAGGTGGTCTGCTGCATTCTTTGAAAAAATAGTGATATCATCAAGGTATATCAGCACCACGTTGTTAATCAAACCTTTGAACACCATGTCCATTGCTCTTTGGAAGGTAGCTCCAGTGTTGGACAGCCCAAATGGCATTTTCCTATATGCATAAGTTCCCCATTTGGTTGTGAAGGCTGTCTTGAACTGATCTTCTTCCTTCACCATAATCTGATTGTAGCTCGAGTAGCCATCAAGTAGTGAAAACCTCTCAGAGCTAGCCACAACTTGCAAAATTTGCTCCATAGAAGGGAGTGGGTAATGGTCCTTAAGAGATGCTCTATTCAAGTCTCAAAGTCAACACACAATCTGATCTCTCCACTCTTCTTTCTGACTGGAACTAAGTTGGCAACCCAACTAGAATGCTTGATTGGGAATATGATTCTTGACTCAATCAACTTGTTCAATTCCTTCCTCATGAGAGGTTCCATGTGTGTGGATTGGATGGCCTTTGTTTCTACCTGATGGGCTTAGTATTTGGGTCCAACTCAATGGTGTGCTGAGCTAACTTGGGATTGAAACCTTTCAAATCTTCATAGCTCCAAGAAAACACATCAGGGAACTCTTGACACATTGTATGAACTCATACCTTTCTTGTTCAATTGTCATCTTTCCAATTTGCAATGGTTTGTTCTCTTCCACCAAGATGGATACTGAATCTTCTCTCTTAACCTGAATGTTTGCTTTCTCTTTCCTAAACTGATCATTGGGATTGAAAATGGACTCCAAAGTGATAAGTCCCTTGGGCAGCTTGTTAGTTCTCATCTGTACCACTTGGTCACCATACTGTTGTTCCAATTTTTCCTGATTTTTAGCTGAGAACTCAGCTTCTTCTTATAAGAAATGGATGATTTACTGGTCATTCTCAAACACTTGCCAACTTACATTGTTATCCGGCACTGAAGGCCTCACAATCACATGGATGTTTGGCTGTACCTTATCTTTTTGAATGCTCTCCACAACGTCAAAGGCTGCCCCAACTGCTGTAAGCCTGTCAACAGCTTGGTTCTCTTTCCTAGGAATTGATTTGATGCCAAAACCCTCAAAATCTTCAATGAGGTCCCACACCCTGTTCTTGTAGCACTTGAGTAGATCATTCTTGACAGCATGCTGCCCCTTGACCTAGTTGACAATCAACTCACTGTCACCAAATACTTGCAAGTTCTTTATTCCTCTCTTTATTACCCAATGCATCCCTTGCACCAAGGCTTCATATTCAGCAGTGTTATTGGAGCATGCAAACTAAAATCTAAAAACTAAATAGTACTTTACTCCTTGAGGTGAAATAAGCATAGCTCCACCTCCCCGCACCTTGTCTACTCCTTGATCCATCAAAAAAAACTACCATACCTCTTTGTCATCCTTGTGGTTTGGCTTGGTGATGCTAGGAATGGGCTGATCTTCTTGATGTATGCAATAGACCCCTAGCTCGATTCTTCTACTTCTTGATAAGGATCAAAAGCATGCACCTTGTTTGCCCATTCATCAAGAGTTAGATCCGGGGATGCTTCCAACCTTGGTGTCGGCTTCATCGGTGCTTGGGTGGTCTTCTTGATCAAATGCCAACATTTGGCATTGATCGACTTGGAGTGTAGGGCTCAATGTGGAAGTTTGCAATAGGTTCAGACCTGATTGTAGCTTTGGTTCCATACCTCGTTCGAACAAAGATGTGTGACCAATCAATGAGACAAATATCCTTTAATCTTGGTCATGAAATCTCTTGACAAACATAGGGCAAAGAGTGGTGCAAGGTCTATAACTGATACATCTTGTAAAACAACAACATTTGGACATGCATGCAAGGTAAGACTCAAGTTTCTAATCACCGCAATGACTATTATTATCACTGTCCCATCCAACTACACTACTCCTTTGGATATAGTCTCATATTGAAGTCCTAGCTGATCAGCTATTTGCTTGGGCATCACTGAGCTACTTGCCCCGGAATCAATCATGCAATTGTGCACCAATTGGTTTCCAATGATTAATGAGACATAAAAAGGAGGGGGCTTCAACATTTTACCTTGCTATCCTCCATGATTCCCTTTAGGCTGGGCAGCATTTGTGAGCACTTTCTCTTGCATTTGGACTTGTTGATTCGAAGTTGGCTAGTCCTTCATGGCAGCTTGTAGCAAATCTCTCTGGCTTGGGATAGATAGGGATTCCCACATTGATATATTTACATTTGTCTTCTTCATATGATCAATGATAATAAATGGTGATGAAGGATCTCTTTGTTGTCCCTTGGTTTGCATATTCATCCCTTGCATGTGGGTAGCAACAACCTGGTATTTGAGTTGGTCTATGAGCTGTTTTTGGCTGCCCTTGTGTATTTACAATTGGATTTTGTTTACCAACCATTTGTGGAGCCATAAAGGTTGTGGATTGGTTGGAGCTAATGGTGTTCTTCACCTAAATTCCTACCTTTTTGACCTTGTGTTGGCTGTAACACCTTGAGAGACTTTGATTTATGCCACAAAAATCCTCTGCCTGCCAGTTCACAAGTGTGGTGTCATTTGGAGCTGATTGCTGCTGGAATGTTTCTTGTTATTGGTTGTTTCCTTGACTGCCCTCACCCTCCACACTAGTAGTTGTCACCATTAATGCTTGATTCAAGGCACCGTTGAAACACATAGATTGGTTGTGAGGTTCATTGCATGGAAAACACCAATCATACTCCTGAGCAACGTTGTTTTGTGTTGGCACCAATGCCTTAGAGGCAGATATAGCATTTGGATTATAGGGATGAAATGGTCTGTTGGTAGGAGGCCTTGCTTGATTTAGATTTGCAGCTGGATTGGGTGGTCTATGAGGTTGATATGGTTGCCTGTTAGGATGAGCTTGAGGCTAGAAGGAAGGTCTAAAACTTTGGGCTTGTTGCCTCTTGAGAGTAACCAGCTCATTACCTAAATTTTACAATTGCTTCATGACTTCTTGAAGTTCATTTGAGGCACTAGAAGATGAAGTGGAAGCTTCACTTGAATTCTGATTTCTAGGAGTGGGAGAAGGAGCCAAATTAGGTGCTTGATTAGTGTTTGGGCTCTCTAAACTTGGAAACAATGGCATGGGAGGTCTAGGGGCTAGTTTTCCAGCTTGGATCAAACAATTTTCAGCTCTAATGGCAATGTTATAAGCAATGGGGATAGTTGTGCCTCCCATGGACTGAATTAACATAGAAATATCAGAATTTAGAGCTTTGAGATAGTAAAGAAAAGCACCTTCATTGTTGGCCTGACTGCCACTGGAATTCTCTCCCAAGTCCTTTGAAATCTGAAGTTGAAATCAGTCAGCTGCTCATTGGGAGCTCTCTTGATGGTTGTCAACTTGCTCTAAAAGAGACAAGTTGTCTCCTTCTCTCCAAATTGCTCATGAAGTGCTACACATAGCTGGTTCTAATTTTGAATAGAACCTGAGGTAAGGCTTCTAAACCATTGAAAAGCCTTCCCCTTGAATGAAGATGCCAGCAATTTGACAGCAACTTGCATCTCATTGATTTCATGAATTGCACAAAGGTTGGCAATGTCTTTAACATGATCACCAGGAGTAGTCTGATTCTCTCTAGTGAAGTATGGAATGTTCTTCAAGGCTGCAATTGGAATTGGATTTTGTGCATTGAGAGCAAGTGGGTTGCTGCTAGTGAAATTGACATAGGGTTTTTTGTGCCATTCTAATTGGCTTTAGAACCTTTGTTGATTGAATGAAAGGCCTACCAAGTGGAGGAGTTGAGAGAGTTCTGTTTGGTGGAGATGGAGACCTTTGATTCTCCTCCCACTTTGGCTTACTCTTGGAGATAACTGTAGATATTCAAATAGCGCCTCTTCTTCTCCAGCTCTTGACCTTGTAGTGATTCTTCTCATGAGTTTTCAGGTCTGCACTGCTAAAACCAGCTGATTCTTCTTCCTTGGAGTCGCCAGATGTGCAATTTATAGCTCTTTTAAGCAAGAAAATTGTAGCAGATGCACATCAACTTTGCTGTAATGAAAATGAGACCTCTAAGGTCCCACCGGGCGTGCCAAAACTGTTGTTGCAAATCAGCAGCACCCCTAGATGCAAATTAGGTTTCTAAGTTGATGTTTCAGGCATCTAGTGTGATTGCACAACATTGAAACCTCTCTCCAAGTGTGGGACTTGTAAAATGAGAGAGAAATCTCTAGATTAGAGGCTGGTTCCTCAAACTCCTCCGATCGATCTCATTATTTGCACAATTGCAGAGGTTTGAATCCTAATCCTACTCTAAATTCCAAGGAGACAGAGATAGAAAGTGCAAAAATTGAAACTAAACTAATAGGTGATACACCAAAGGAGTGGTGAACACTTCTTGTTCATGAAAATTGACACAATTTCATGAAATGCAACATGAAACATCATACATAGGCTGATAAGATGTAATTAGAGGTCTGAAATGAAACAAGACAATACAAACAAAGGACTGAAAATTGATCACAGAGTCTGCACTGTCATTTTCACTGTCAAAATCCTTGCATTTGCAACATCAAAGAGGCGAAAACTTATTACAATCATGGAGAATGTCTGATACTTGTAAAAATCACTTGTTGAAGGTGAAAGAAGAAGCTTGCTATCCAAAAAAATGTTCAACCCTCAAAAATGAGCCAAATCTAGCTTTTACAATGCATGGGTCGAGCCCAGGAGAGAGAAAATGTGTAAAAAACGTGGGAGCCATTCCCCATTGAATGAAGATGCATTAAAACAGCATGGGCGTCCTTATAGACCCATGCCCTGACATTTTGGCCATCTTTGAAGAAGAATGCAAGCGATTTTACATTAAAACTGGTTGTTGAAACGTCATTTCTAGCCATTACCACGTGCCAGATACGTTTCTCGATTTTCTCTCTCAAACTGAACCAAAATGTAAAATTACCATGGAATCTTGTAGAGAATTTCACTAGCTTTCCATTGATATAAAAAACACGAAAATCTGAGCTCTGGATCGAAAGATATGGCGATTTGAAAATTTAGGGCAAAATAGGCCAAAATCGGATCGGCGGGCAAAAAGTTTGAATTTTTACCCGTTTGGTCTTTGGAAAAATTTTCAAATTTTCCCCACGCTCCACCACTCCAGGTGCCATGTGGCACGTTCTGATTGGCTACGGGCCCTCTAAGGGAAAATTTCCCACAAAAACTCCGTCGAGCCATAACTTGAAAAATATGAGGAGTTAGGAGGAAAACTTTACCTTTCTGGAAAGCTGAGAGAGAGCTCTATCCAATGGTGCCATTTCTAGAAGGTTTTGAGTGCCTGAAAACAAAATATTCTGACTGAGGCACAAGAGAAGGAAAGATGTAAAGGAGTTAGCCACAAAATGAGCAGGGGGCACATTTGGGATAACAACAGCCTTGCAAGAAGCAACACGCTCATGCCAATCCTTCAAATATTATGTGGCCGCAGACACCTTCCAAAGTATCCAGAAATCACTGTGTGAGGCAACAAAGGCTATTGGCCCGTCGCGAGTTCAAATGGTGAATGCTTGCTCGAGTCACTCTTCTGGCTGTTGTAAGAGATATGTGCAAGGTCGAGAAGATCCGGCCAATTGGTTTGGTCACTCCACACATAATGCAGCAAGTAAGACTCCAATACTACATTGATCCTCTCTGTCTGGCCATCTGTCTGTGGATGAAACCTTGTGGGGGCGCATCTCCATGCTCATAGAGTGACCACCTCCCCGGATGGGCAGACCCCATCTTAGCAGGGTAGTACACGAGGCGCTATCCAGGGAGCCAGAGGGACTCCCGGCCAAGGAAAATGGTTGGCCAGGCATATGTTGGGGTTGACGACCTCACATGCATTAGCCTACGTAAGATCTAGGTGAGTTGGGTGATTTAAGCACGCAGTAGAAAATGGGTGACCTCCCGGGAAGTTCCCGGTGGCACACCAATACAACTCTTGAGGGCTATGTAGTGAGAAAGAGTTATGCATGGGGGATTGAAAGGACCATGCTTTGTGAGCCCAAGGATGTCTCAGAATCAAGATTTAGCCGAGGCGGGTTGGTGAGCAAAGTTGGTTGCACTCAGGAACAGTGTAGGGTGTCTTGGAGCGAAGAACTTACCCAATGTACGCGGAGCGAGTTGGGCAACTCATGAGAGCAATGCAGAGGGAGAGCAAGTTGGTTTGAGCATGAAGACCTTGCATGATAGAGGCCTTGCATTGAGAGTGCAACGCAAGCCTAATGAGCCAGATGAGCATGGAAGACAATAAGACCAACGTGGTGAACTCACACCCACACCAAGTGGAGTGTGGAACACTTGGTGCACTTGGACATTCAGAGGATGGGGTGTTTAGGAGACCTTGGAGATATACTCTACCCTTGCGGAGTATGTGTTGTTGCAAATCAACAAAGACTCCCGGATGCAAATCAGTTTCTAAGTTGATGTTTGCATCCAAAGTGTGATTGCACAACATTGAAACCTCTCTCCAAGTGTGGGACTTGTAAAATGAGAGAGGAATCTCCAGTTAGAGGCTGGTTCCTCAAACTCCTCCGATCGATATATTATTTACACAACTCAGAGAGGTTCGAGATCCTAATTTTATCTTAATTTTCAAGGAGACATGGATAAGAAATGTAAAAATTAAAACAAACTCGATAAGGGTGATACACCAAAGGAGTGGTGAGCACTTCTTGCTCATGCAAATTGACACAAATAAGAAATTGCAACATAACACATCATGCAGGTTGATAAGTCAGAAACAAGGGTTTGAAATGAAGTAAACAACACATACAAAGGACTCAAAGCATTCACAGAGCTCTCGCATTGTGATTTTCAACATCAAAATCCTTGTATTCCAACACCAAAGAGGCAGAAAAACTGTTACAATCCCCTGGAAGGTCCGATACTTTCCAAAATCACTTGTTGAAATTGAAAATAGAAGTTTGCAAAAAAAGTGTTCCCCCTTTGAAAAATGAGCCAAATTTGGCTTTTACATTGCATGGGTCGAGCCCAGAGAGAAAATGTGAAAAACGTGGAACCATTCCCATTGACCAAAATGCATTAAAAATAGCATGGAGGTCCTTACAAACCCATGCCCTGACATTTTTGACCATGTTGGAGAAGAATGCGACCCATTTTGCATTAAAATTGGTTGTTGAAATGTCAGTTCTGTCCATGGGCGCATACCAGAAGTGTTTTTTGATTTTCTCCCTCTAAACTAAACCAAAATTCAAAATTGACCATGGAATCTTGTAGAGCATTTCACCAGATTTCCATTGATATAAAGAACGTGAAAATCTAAGCTCTGGATCGAAAGTTATGGTGATTTGAAGTTTTAGGGCAAAAATAGGCCAAAATCGGATCGCTTTGATATTTTTGACCTGGACACGTGGCGAGTTCTGATTGGCTGCATGGACCTTGCAAGGGAAAATTTCCCACAAAAACTCCACCGAGCCATAACTTGAAAAATACGTGGAGTTAGGAGGAAATCTTTACCTTTCTAGAAAGCTGAGAAAGAGCTCTATCCAATGGTGTCATTTCCAGAAGGTTTTGAGTGCCTAAAAAGTAAAAATTTATGACTGAGGCACAATAGAAGGAAAGAATGAAAGGGAGTTAGCCACAAAATGAGCAGGGGGCACATTTGGATAACAATTTTGGCAACTCAGAGGGGTCATCTGCCTGCTGGATGAATGATCAGTAGCCTGAAGCAATCCATTGGGCATGGAGTCATGAGTAGTAGCCTAAAAACTGATCTAAACTTTGAAAACTTCCCTCTGAACCGCTTGAATCCCACTGGACATGGAGTTGTTCCCACCAAAATGCCATCAAAATGAACTGTGCAAGAGCGAAACCAGCAGCACCAAAACTATGTACAAACTAAAAATCATACATGCTCCAAATGGAACATGCAGAGTGTGCACAAGCACTTCTTCTACTGAAAGCAAACCTACCTACTCTACTCTAACTGAAGCAAAGGTGAGCTAAATGAACCCCCGCAGAATCAAGTTATGCAAAATAGCTTCCTTTCTTCAAAATTGGCAGCCATGCAAATGATTTGGAGCTGAGTATGGCTGATTGGATGAGTGGAAAATCAACAAGAAGCTGGTCTTCTACCCAAATTAGCAAGGTGTCAACTAAAAACAAATCCAATACCTCTTTTAGTTGCTCTGCATTTAGATTGAGAGGTATGACAGCTGATCCTTGAACTTTGCAGCTCATCCTCATGCTTAGAAGTAAGCATGACTGGTTGTGGCTTCTCCTTTGGCTTCAATGAAGCCAAATATCTGATTGGGCAAGGTCTAATCTGTTGAGTATGCCCATAATTCTGATTTTCAACTCCAAGAATGGAGTTCTCTTGTAGACCTTGAATGGATGGTGTGGAAGCAATGGTAGAACCCTTCTACCCTTTCTCTTCCTCCAATGAAGGACATGAAAGATTAAAATCTTCCAATCTTGGTTCCAAAGAGCTTCTATAAGATGCAGGCTGCTGCAAATGAATACTCTCCTCCATGACAACAAGCTCTTGTGTTTGGAAGATGGATGATGAAAGAGAGAATGGTGGAAACTCAACCGGTTCTTCTTCATCAAAATAGTCCTCCAAATCAGACAGGTAAACTGCCTCATTGTTGTCCTGTTGCAAATGTTCAACCTCTCCCATGGCATTCTCTTGATCTGCAACTTGATGACCATGGTTTCTTTCATCCTCCAGCATTGAGTTTGAGGGATCAAACTCTTCTTCATCTAGAACTTGAGAGAGATGAAGTAGAGAGAAGAGCCGAGGTTCTTCTATAACCCGCTTTGTGCTCAAAGCCTTTGGATCTGCACTTTTCTCCCCACACTGGAATGTGCTCCTCTTCTTTGGATTTGGAGCAACTTCTCCTTCCTCTTGTTGTCCCTCATGACTGATTTTACAATTTGAATTGGATCAGCATTTCCTTCAAATAGGGTGCCAACATGGACACTATATTCGAACAAATTGATTGTTGATATGCAACTCCTTTTTGCTCTTCTTCTACTGCAACAAAACTAGTCTTGACCACCATTTGTTCTCAGTAACTCCAACCTCTTTTGAAGGTTTCATCAACAAAGGGATCTTCTTCATCCCAAATTTAAGAGTCCAACTCTTCAAAATTTGAATTTCTTCATCCTTGTTTGGATTCTCTTTTTGCTGTCTTTCATGACTAATTTTTGCAATTTTTGTGGTGGTGGAGGAGGTAAAACCTCTTGTTTCTTTGGAGGAGAGGGTGTTTCATTTATCTCTTGTGGAGGGGATGACAGTTTGGAAGGGAAAAGGATAGAAGAATTGAGATGAGGTGGAAGACTAGGGGTGGAGAAATGGATTCAACACTTGGGATAGCAGATGGAGAGTTTAAAACTTGACACTTTGAGATAAAACAAATTGGGAAAGAGGAAAAGAAAAGGCATTAGATGGTGTGCTTATCCATTGACAAGGTTGCTGAATACTCCTCTCATACACCTCTATTCCTTCATTCCACTTTGCAAGCAATGGCAACATTGTAATCATGAAGTCAAGCTTCTCTTAAGGGTCAGTAATGCCTTGGGAAAGGTCCCACCCATGGACAGGTGCTCCACAACCGATTCCAAATGCTTTCATTTGTGCTTGAGCCCTGGATTACACCATGTTTACCTCCATCTTTTGGATTTTCTCCAACAGACTAGCATCTTGCATCTGATTGTCTTCATTGTATGCACACCCTTGCTCTTGAAAGCTCCATAGCCAAACTGATTTTGGCATTGCTGCTCATATGGGTATGTATGCTGATTTTGAATTTGTTCAAAATGCTGATTTGGAGGATTTAAAAAACATGTTGGAGGTGGGAAATTTTGCTGCTATTGTAAATGTGAGTTCCATGATGGAAATGAAGTCATGATTGCACAACTTCATGGAATGGAAAATAATGAAAGAGATGGAAAGAATAAAGGATGGAAATGGATGAAAAAGCAGTGTCTGCAACTTCGAAATGGGTTGCTGATCGATGGAGTCGCCAGATGTGTTTGCAAGTGCCTCAAAAGGCAAAAATCTTCATAGGAACACACCAACCTGCAAAAGATGAAGTGGAAGACCTCTAAGGTCCCACCGGGCATGCCAAAACTGTTGTTGCAAATCAGCAACACCCCGGATGCAAATCAGGTTTCTAAGTTGATGTTTGAGGCATCCAAAGTGATTACACAACATGAAACCTCTCTCCAAGTGTGGGACTTGTAAAATAAGAGAGGAATCTCCAGATTAGAGGCTGGTTCCTCAAACTCCTCGATCGAGATCTATTATTTGCACAATCCGCAGAGGTTCGAGATCCTAATTTTATCTTAATTTGCAAGGAGACAGGATAAGAAATGCAAAAATTAAAACTAAACCGATAAGGGTGATACACCGAAGGAGTGGTGAGCACTTCTTACTCATGCAAATTGACACAAATCAGAAATTGCAACATAAAACATCATGCACAAAGTTGATAAGTCAGTAAACAAGGGTTTGAAATGAAGCAAACAACACATATAAAGGACTCAAAGCATTCACAGAGCTTGCATTGTGATTTTTAACATCAAAATCCTTGTATTCCAACACTAAAGAGGCAGAAAAACTGTTTACAATCCCGGAAGGTCTGATAGTTGCCAAAATCACTTGTTGAAAGTGAAAACAGAAGCTTCTTGTGTAAAAAAGTGTTCCCCTTTGAAAAATGAGCCAAATCCGCTTTACAGTGCATGGGTCGAGCCCAGGAGAGAGAAAACGTGAAAAAACGTGGGAGCCATTCCCCATTGACCAAAATGCATTAAAAACAGCATGGAGGTCCTTACAAACCCATGCCTTGACATTTTTGACCATGTTGGAGAAGAATGTGACCCATTTTGCATTAAAATTGGTTGTTGAAACGTCAATTCTGTCCATGGGTGCGTACCAGAAGTGTTTTTTGATTTTCTCCCTCCAAACTGAACCAAAATTCAAAATTGACCATGGAATCTTATAGAGCATTTCACCAGCTTTCCATTGATATAAATAACATGAAAATCCGAGCTCTGGATTGAAAGTTATGGTGATTTGAAGTTTTAGGGCAAAAAATAGGCCAAAATTGGATCGCTTTGATATTTTTGACCTAGACACGTGGCGAGTTCTGATTGGCTGCGGACCTTGCAAGGGAAAATTTCCCACAAAAACTCACGAGCCATAACTTGAAAAATATGTGGAGTTAGGAGGAAATCTTTACCTTTCTAGAAAGCTGAGAAAGAGCTCTATCCAATGGTGTCATTTCTAGAAGGTTTTGAGTGCCTAAAAAGTAAAAATTTATGACTGAGGCACAATAGAAGGAAAGAATGAAAGGGAGTTAGCCACAAAATGAGTAGGGGGCACATTTAGATAATAGTATGTCCATGCAGAGATCTACATTGTGGATCAACAAAGTGGGACTCTAGTGTTAAGTGATAGTGGACTTGGAGAGACCTTTGAGGTGGCAACGCCTTAGAAGCAGTTCATGTGGGAAACAACCAAGAGGTGTGATGGAGTGAGACTAGGATCTAGAGGTTGAAATGGAGAAGTAACTCGAGTCGCAAGCATGCCAAGTGTGGCAAGCTCCTCAACCTTACAGAGGTTAAAACAACGCAGATGAGTTGAGTGCTCACATAGATGTATCGGAGGCACAAGTGGAAGCATGGATGCGGAGTGGGTGCAGAAGCAGTGGCTGAGACTCATGAAGTGGACAGAGGATGGTTCACACGGTGATGCATGACATGGTGGGCTGAGTCAAGGACATCATGGATACGGTTGCAGTGTGGTGAGCTGACAACTAAGGCAGAAGACTTGAGTAGGAGTCAATGCGGTCTAGACGCAGACAGGTGTCTCAAAGAGTAGGCACGCGATGTCAGTGGCCATGGCATCGGGGCGAGATCAGAGGTTGGATCGAGCCGAGGGAAGAAGAGTACCTCACCCGCATGTGATGCGGTCTACAAAGATGGCGAGCTTGCAGTGCTCCCCGTAGGGATCTTTGGTGGTGTTGGACTTGGGTGACAGAACAGTCAGCAAGTCAAGGTGAGTAGAGGCTCACACCCGGGAAGGACTCACGAGGAGGACTTCCCCCGCTGGTGCATGCATAGGTGACTCGGCGCGAAACTCAGGTAGACTCATGGATGGATGACAGAAAGGTGCATGTGATGTTCCTTAGTGGCCTTGTGCAGAACAGTTGGGTGTTCGACAGTGAGCCATTAGCAGACAGAGAGTGGGTCGATGAGTCATGGAGGCATGAGTTGTACATTCCCTCAGTGTGAACCGAGAAGGCATATTAAGAGCTCCCAGTGGTTGTATGGGCAGCCGTGGTATTTGGCGAGTGGTCTTCTGGAGTAGTTGTATGGGCAGCTGTGAAAGGTGTTGGAAGGGTTCACTTGTGCATAAGTTGGAGATGCGTTGGGAATGGGTGGTGGATGAAGATGGAGAAAGGCGTAGTCTGGGACTACTGGAGTAGCTTGTTCCTCTAAGGTGAGTGAAAAAGTAGTGTCTCAGTGCCGCACGTTGGCTAGTGAAATCCGCTACGTAGCTAGCCCCGTGATAGCTGGTATCGAGCTTTTGGCTATGGATTGCTCTCTTCGATACTCAATGTGACAACTGATATTGAAGCATTTGAGGTGATTCTCTCTTTGGTACGTAGAGCACAACGAGCATCGGTGATAAATTTGGGAACAGAGTGTAAACCAATGTGAGTAGTTAGGCGAAAGAGCTCTCAACTGTTATCCAAAATGGTGCCCCAACTCGTTTTTGTGGCTAACTCCTTGTGTTCTTGCCTCTCTTGTGCCTCAGTCTACATTTTTTGATTTTCAAACACTCAAGGCTTTTTGGAAATGGCACCATCAGATAGAGCTCTCTCTCTCATCTTTCTAGAAAGGTAAAGTTTGCCTCCTAACTCCTTATATTTTTCAAGTTATGGCTCAGTGGAGTTTTTGTGGAAAATTTTCCCATTTGAGGCCCGTAGCCAATAGGAAGCTGCCACATGGTAGAGGAGTTCGGGGGTCGGAGGCAAATTTGAAATTTTTCCAAAAGAGTATAAAAAGGTTGATTTTCAAAGGAAAACCCGCGGAAAAGAGAAGGAGAGAGAATTCCAGAGTGAATCAGAGCTTGCCACGTGGCATCCGACCAGTGGAGCGCGGGAATTTTTGAAATTTTTTCCAAAGACAAAAAAGAGGTAAAATTTGAAATTTTTTCCCGTTGATCCGTTTTTGGGCCGTTTTTGCCCTAAATCTTCAAACGAGCATAACTTTCGATCCAGAGCTTGGATTTGCACGTTCTTTATATCAACGGAAACCTTATGAATTTTGGTTCGGTTTGGTGAGAGAAAATTCAAAAACACTTCTCGCGTGTCCATCGCCGTAAATGACATTTCAATAACCAAATTTAATATAGAATGGGTCGCATTCTTCTCCAATATGGTCAAAAATGACAGGTATGGGTTTATAAGGTCCTCCATTTTGTTTTAATGCATTTTCCATCAATGAGGGATGGCTCCCATGCATTTTTCATGTTTTCTCTCTCCTGGGCTCAACCCATGTACTGTAAAAGCCAGATTTGGCTCATTTCTTCGTGAGTTGAACACTTCTTGGCATAGAAAACTTATTCTTTCACCTCCAAAGAAGTTATAGTTGTAAGAATCAGACCTTTTTCAAGTATTGTAGCAGGTTTATACCTCTTTGAGGGTGGAATGCAAGAGATTTTTACATGGAATTGATAGTGTAAACTCTGTGAATGCTTTCAGTCCTCTGTTTGTATTGTTTTACTTCATTTTAAGACCTCTAATTACATCTATTAGCTTGTGTATGTTTTCCCTTGTTGCATTTCATGAATTTGTGTCTATTTACATGGCAAAAAATGTTTCACCACTCCTTTTGGTGCATCACCATCTTTAGTTTAGTTTCATTTTTGCATTTTTATCCCTATCTCCTTGCAATTCAGAGTAGGATTAGGATCTGAACCTCTGTAGTTGTGAAAAATATAGATCTAAATCAAAGGAGTTTGAGGAACCAGCCTCTAATCTAGAGATTCCTCTCTCATTTTCACAAGTCCCACACTTGGAGAGAGGTTTCCATGTTGTGCAATCACACTGGATGCCTAAAACATCAATTCGAAACTTGATTTACATCTAGGGGTGCTGTTGATTTACAACAACAGTTTTGGCATGCTGTGGGACCTTAGAGGTCTCATTTTTATTGCAGAAAAGTTGATGTGCATCTACTGCAATTTTCTTGCTTGAAAAGAGCTATAATTTGCATATCTGGCGACTCCAAGGGAAGAATCAACTGGTTTCAGCAGCAGCCCGAAAACTCCCGAGAAGAATCACTACAAGGTCAAGAGCTGGAGAAGAAGAGGTGTTGTTTGAATATCTGTAGTTATCTCCAAGAGTAAGGAAAAGTGGGAGGAGAATCCAAAGGTCTCCATCTCCACCAAACAGAACTCTCTCAACTCCTCCACCTGGTAGGCCTTTCATTCAATCAACAAGGGTTCTAAGACCAATTAGAATGGCACAAAACAACCCCTATGTCAACTTCACAGGTAACCCACTTGCCCTCAATGCACAACATCCAATTCCAATTGCAGCCTTGAAGAACATTCCCTACTTCACTGAGAAAATCAGACTACTCCAGGTGATCATGTTAAAGACATTGCCAATCTTTGTGCAATTCATGAAATCAATGAGATGCAAGTGGCTGTCAAATTGCTGGCATCTTCATTCAAGGGGAAAGCATTGCAATGGTTTAGAAGCCTTGGAGCTGGTTCTATCACAAATTGGAATCAGCTATGTATAGCACTTCATGAGCAATTTGGAGAGAAGGGAGACAACTTGTCTCTTTTGGAGCAGCTGACAACCATCAAGAGAGCTCCCAATGAGCAGCTGACCGATTTCAACTTCAGATTTCAAAAGACTTGGGAGAGAATTCCAGTGGTAGTCAGACCAACAACAAAAGGTGCTTTTCTCTACTATCTCAAAGCTCTAAATTCTTATATTTCTATGTTGATTCAGTCCATGGGAGGCATAACTATCCCTATGGCTTATAACATTGCCATTAGGGCTGAAAATTGTTTGATCCAAGCTGGAAAACTAGCCCCTAGACCTCCCATGCCATTGTTTCCAAGTTTAGAGAGTCCAAATACCAATCAAGCACCTAATTTGGCTCCTTCTCCCACTCCTAGAAATTAGAGTTCAAATGAAGCTTCTACTTCATCTCCAAGTGCCCCAAATGAGCTTCAAGAAGTCATGAAGCAACTGCAAAACCTAGGCAATGAGCTGGTTACTCTCAAGAGGCAACAAGCCCAAGGTTTTAGACCTTCTTACCAGCCCCAAGCTCAGCCTAATAGGCAGCCATACCAACCACAAAGACCACCTAATCCAGCTGCAAATATGAATCAAACAAGGCCTCCTACCAATAGACCATTTCAGCCCTACAATCCAAATGCCATATCTGCCTCTAAGGCATTGGTGCCAACACAAAACAACATTGCTCAGGAGTATGACTAGTGTTTTCCATGCAATGAACCTCATAACCAATCCATGTGCTTCAATGGTGCTTTGAATCAAGCATTAATGGTGACAACTACTGGTGTGGAGGGTGAGGGCAGTCAAGGAAACAACCAACAACAAGAAACATTCCAACAGCAATCAGCCCCAAATGACACCACGTTGGTAAATTGGCAAGCAGAGGATTTTTGTGGCATGAATCAGGCAGTTTCCCAAGGTGTTGCAGCCAACACAAGGTCAAAAAGAAGGAATTTGGGTGAAGAACAGCCATTAGCTCCAACCAATCCACAACCTTCCATGGCTCCACAAATGGTTGGCAAGCAAAATCTAATTTCAAATGCACAAGGGCAGCCAAGAACAGCTCCTAGACCAACTCAAATACCAGTTATTGCTGCCCACGTGCAAGGAGTGAATGTACAAGCAAAGGGACAGCAAAGAGATCCTTCATCACCATTCAGTATCATTGATCAGATGAAGAAGACAAATGTTAATATATCAATGTGGGAATCCCTATCTATCCCAGGCCAAAGAGACTTGTTACAAGCTGCCATGAAGGACTGGCCAACTTCGAATCAGCAAGTTCAGATGCAAGAGAAAGTGCTCACAAATGCTTCCCAGATGAGGGAAATCATGTAGGACAGCAAGGTAAAATGTTGAAGCCCCCTCCTTTCTATGTTTCATTAATCATTGGAAATCAGTTAGTGCACAATTGCATGATAGATTCCGGGGCAAGTAGCTCAGTGATGCCTAAACAAACAAATTTATAAGCTAGGGATCCAAAGATGAAACCATATCCAAAGGGGTAGTGCAGGTGGGTGGGACAACATTAACAATAGTTGGGGTCTATTTTATACATGAAGAAAATCAGCCTATTCCTAATATCACCAAGCCAAACCACAAGGATGACAATGAGGTATGGCAAATGTTTTTGATGGATCAAGAAGTAGACAAGGTGCGGGAGGTGGAGCCATGCTTGTTTCACCTCAAGGAGTAAGGTACTATTTAGCTTTTAGATATCAGTTTGCATGCTCCAATAACACTACTTTTGAATAGGAAGCCTTAGTGCAAAGGATGCATTGGGCAATCAAGAAGAAAACAAAGAACTTGCAAGTCTTTGGTGACAAAGTGAATTGATTGTAAATCGTGTCACAGGACAACATGCTGCCAAGAATGATCTACTCAGTGCTACAAGAATAGGGTGTGGGACCTCATGGAATATTTTGAGGGTTTTGGCATCAAATCCATTCCTAGGAAAGAGAATCAAGTGCTTGACACGCTTGCAGCAGTAGAGGGCAGCCTTTGACATTGTGGAAAGCATTCAACAAGACAAGGTACACCCAAACATCCACGTGAGGCCTTCAAAGGGATAACAATGTCAGGTTGGCAAGTGTTTGAGAATGACCAGCAAATCATCCATTTCTTGCAACAAGAAGTTAAGTTCTCACTAAGAATCAAGAAAAATTAGAATAGTAGTATGGTGACCAAGTGGTACACCCTAAGAACTAACAAGCTGCCCAAGGACTTATCACTTTGGAGTTCATTTTTAATCCCAATGATCAGTTTAGAAAGGAGAAAACAAACATTCAGTCAAGAGAGAGGATTCAGATCCATCTTGGTAGAAGAGAACAAACCATTGCAAATTGGAAAGATGACAATCTGTCAAGAAAGGTATGAGTTCGTATAAGCGTGTCAAGAGTTCCCCGATGTGTTTGCATGGAGCTATGAAGATTTGAAAGGTTTCAATCCTAACTTAGCTTAGTATACCATTGAATTCGATCCAAATACTAAGCCTCATTAGGCGTAAAACAAAGACCAGTCAATCCACACATGGAGCCTCTCATGAGGAAAGAATTGGACAAGCTGATTGAGTTAAGAATCATATTCCCAATCAAGAATTCTAGTTGGGTTGCCAACTTGGTTCCAGTCAGAAAGAAGAGTGGAGAGATCAGATTGTGTGTTGATTTCAGAGACTTAAATAGAGCATCTCTCAAGGACCATTACCCACTCCCTTCCATGGAGCAAATCTTGCAAGTTGTGGCTAGCTCCGAGAGGTTTTCACTACTTGATGGCTACTCCGGCTACAATCAGATTATGGTGAAGGAAGAAGACCAGTTCAAGACAGCCTTCACAACCAAATGGGGGACTTTTGCATATAGGAAGATGCCATTTGGGCTGTCCAACACTGGTGCTACCTTCCAAAGAGCAATGGACATGGCGTTCAAAGGTTTGATTAACAATGTGGTGCTGATTTACCTTGATGATATAATTGTTTTTTCCAAAAATGCAGCAGACCACATCTCTCATTTGAGACAAGTTTTCACGAGGTGTAGGAAATTTGGAGTGTCTTTGAATCCTAAGAAGTGTATCTTTCTTGCACATGAAGGAAAGCTCCTTGCCATATTGTCTCCAAAGAAGGATAAGCAATTTATCCAGAGAGTCGAAGCCATAAGAGCACTACCATTGCCAAGCCACAAGAAAGCCCTTTAGAGTTTCTTGGGAGAATAAACTTTGTTCGGAGGTTTGTCCCAAATTTTGCAGCCCTTGTCAAGCCCATCACCAAAATGTTAAAGAAGAGCATGGCTTTCAAGTGGACAGCAGAAGGAAAGGAGAGTTTTGAAGCAATCAAAGAAGCCATTTCTCAAGCACCAACTCTCATCAACCTGCAGACTTCTCCAAGGATTTCATCCTCTATGCATTTGGAGGTAATGACACTATTTCTACCATTTTGGTACAGCAGAACAAGGATAATGATGAGTAGCCAATTGCCTTCTTCAGCCAGAGCCTAGATGACTATGAGGTGAAGTACTCTTTTATTGAGAAGCATGTGCTGGCAGTAATCAGAAGCTTGAAGAAATTCAAGCATTTAGTCTCAAACAACAAGGTCCAGTTGCTAGTCTCACATGTTGGGGTTAAGGACTTCCTCCTCAACAAAGATTTGAATGAGAAAAGGGCAGGTTGGATCACCCGTGTCATGGAGTATGACATTGAGATCAAAATCACCAAGCTGGTAAGAGGAAAAGGATTGTGTGAGTAGCTGGTTTTGGGGAAGCAAAAAGAAGCATGCAATGAAGGAGAGGTTGTTTTGATTTCAAGACAGCCATGAGCCATGCGGCACTCAAGAAGAAAATAATGCTGCCCCCAATCCTTGCTGGACCCAAGGTATAATGCACTTCCTAAGCATAGGACTATGCCCTCCGAAGATGAACAAGACCCAAAGAAGACACTTCAGATCGGTGCTATCCCATATGCCATTGTTGATGGAGTTTTGTTCAAGAAAGATGTGAATGGAGTGCTTTCTTGAGATGCATTAGCACAAATCAGATTCATAGGGTGTTGGAAGAGTTCCATGGTGGATCGGTGGGTGGTAATTTTGCACCGAGAGTGACAGCTCTAAAAATCATGAAGGCTGGTTATTGTTGGCCTAATTTTTCAAAGATTGCTATGCATAGATCAAGAGGTGTAAGAATTGTGCATTCTTCACGGAAAAGAGAGACTTGCTGCCCTTCCATTGCATCCAATCTCGGTTGACCAGCCATTCATGTAATGGGGTTTGGACTTCATTGAGTCATTAATCCTAATTCAAGTCAAGGGCACAAATGGATTTTGACACCATGGACTACTTCACCAAGTGTATCAAGCAAGAAACACTCAAAGAAGCAAATGAGTCCAAAGCATCTTAGACTTTTATAAGGGGATAGGAACTAGATTTGGTATACCTGCTACAATAATCTCAGATAATGCATTGGTATTCATTAGATCCAAGGTGACTGAATGGGCTGTCAAGAACGGGATCTACCTAAGCACTTCATCAAAATATTACCCTCAAGGTAATGGCTAGGCCGAGTCTACAAAACAAGAACTTGTTGAGGATCATTAGGAGGACTCTTGATGAGAATCAGAGGTCTTGGCATACCAAACTGAAATCAGCCTTATGGGCTGATAGGATAACTCCCAAAAGATCCATAGGTAACTCTCCATTCAAGCTTGTTTATGGAAGAGAGGCAATCTTGCCCATGTCACTTGAGTTGCCAACATTAGAACTCATGAAGCAATTAGAGTTACTAGAGTTTGAGCCCATGGAGGTGAGATATGCAGAGTTGATGGAGCTGCAGGAGGTCAAAAATCAGGCATCCCAAGCAATGGAAAAGGATCAAGCTTTGATCAAAAAGACCTTTGATAGGAAGGCCAAGGATAGATCTTTTCAGGTTGGAGATCTAGTGTTGAAATGGGATGTGGATAGAGAAAAACTAGGAAGGCATTCAAAATTTGATGCCATTTGGAGTGGCCCATACATGGTCACGAAGTGCAAGAACAACAATGCTTTCCAATTGGCCTCATTGGATGGTGAAGAACTACAGATTCCAGTCAATGGAATCTATCTCAAGCGTTGCTTCTAGAGGGAAATTTACCACCTTGTAAATATTAGATTAGATTTTCATTCCTCCAAGTGCTTTGCACATTGTTTTGTTGTAGGTTGGTTTTTCTTTCCTAAGTGCTTTGGCACAGACTTGCTATCCACGGAGATGTTTTGCAGTCCTTTCTTCCATCATGTGATATTCCATCTTCCTCCTTGCACATTCTTAGTCAGATTGAGGTTCTAAATAGAATATTTGATGACTTCATGCCCAATGGATCGCTTTCAGCAATCGGTATTTTCATCTAGCAGCAGATGACCCCTCGAGTAAAAAGCTGTTATCCAAAATGGTGCCCCAACTCGTTTTTGTGGCTAACTCCTTGTGTTCTTGCCTCTCTTTTGTCTCAGTCTACATTTTTGATTTTCGACACTATAGGCTTTCTAGAAATGGCACCATCGATAGAGCTCTCTCTCAGCTTTCCAGAAAGGTAAAGTTTGCCTCCTAACTCCTTATATTTTTCAAGTTATGGCTCGGCGGAGTTTTTGTGGAAAATTTTCCCATTTGAGGCCCGCAGCCAATAGGAAGCTGCCACGTGGCAGAGGAGTTCGGGGGTCGAGGCAAATTTGAAATTTTTCCAAAAGAGTATAAAAAGGTCGATTTTCAAAGGAAAACCCATGGAAAAGAGAAGGAGAGAGAATTCCAGAGTGAATCAGAGCTTGCCACGTGGCATCCGACTAGCGAGCGTGGGGAATTTTTGAAATTTTTCTAAAGACAAAAAAAGGTAAAATTTGAAATTTTTTCCCGCCGACCCGTTTTTGGGCCGTTTTTCCCTAAATCTTTAAACAAGCATAATTTTTGATCCGAGCTCAGATTTGCACATTCTTTATATCAACGAAAATATTATGAAATTCTCTACATGATTCCATGGTCAATTTTGAATTTTGGTTTAGTTTGGTGAGAGAAAATTCAAAACTCTTCTCGTACGTGTCCATCGCCAAAAATGATGTTTCAACAACCAAATTTAATACGAGAATGGGTCACATTTTTCTCCAATATGGTCAAAAATGACAGGGTATGGGTTTGTAAGGTCCTCCATGTTGTTTTAATGCATTTACCATCAATGAGGGATGGCTCCCATGTGTTTTTCACATTTTCTCTCTCCTGGCTCGACCCATGTACTGTAAAAGCCAGATTTGGCTCATTTCTTCAAAGTTGAACACTTTTTGGCATAGAAAACTTCTTCTTTCACCTCCAGCAAGTGATAGTTGTAAGAATCAGACCTTTTTCAAGTATTGTAGCAGGTTTATACCTCTTTGAGGGTGGAATGCAAGAGATTTTTACATGGAATTGACAGTGCAAACTCTGTGAATGCTTTCATCCTCAAGACCTCTAATTACATCTATCAACTTGTGTATGTTTTTCCTTGTTGCATTTCCTAAATTTGTGTCTATTTACATGGCAAAAATGTTTCACCACTCCTTTTGGTGCATCACCATCTTTAGTTTAGTTTCTTTTTGCATTTTTATCCCTGTCTCCTTGCAATTTAGAGTAGGATTAGGATCTCGAACCTCTGCAGCTTATGCAAAATATAGATCTAAATTAGAGGAGTTTGAGGAACCAGCCTCTAATTTGAGATTCCTCTCTCATTTTCACAAGTCCCACACTTGGAGAGAGGTTTCCATGTTGTGCAATCACACTAGATGCCTAAAACATCAATTCGTAACCTTGATTTACATCCGGGGTGCTACGATTTGCAACAACATCAAATTTAGGTGTGTGGGATGTTGATTGAAGAACGAGTTAGCAGACTAGGGAGCCAATGCAATCAACATCGTTGGTGATCAGATGGGCGGGACACCAATGCGGTTGGGCGGAGCAGAAGTAGACTGGTGTGTGCTTGTGAAGCAGCGTCAGATTGAAGTGCCCAATGTAATGCGTGGTGAAAGCAGAGTCATGAATGTTTGCGAGGACTTGGTTTTGGATGAATTGGATCAGGAGTTGAGTCTTGTGAAGATTGGCAATCAATGGTGTTGGCGATCGGAAGGCGGGACACCAACACAACTGGATCAAGAGGAGCAGTTATGTTCCATGTAAGAAGAAGACTGGTGTGGGCCAGAGGGTAGTGTCAGATCAGAGTGATCCAGCAGAGTATCAGGGCTAAGTTGAGCCTTATTGATGTCACAGTGGAATGAATGAAGCCAGTGAACTTTCTCAGAGGTAGACCAGTGGGTTGATGAGGAAGGAGTCATGTAGTTGCGACGTGGTCGGCATGGCGTTCAGTGATAAGGGTGTTTTAGACCCATGCAGGTGTCAAGAGTTGGCACTTGTGCAATGCAAGTAAGCCAGTGCAGGTTGCTAGAGACTTTGTGGGAGAAGAAGGCCAGTGTTGATCAGAACTCAGATGTGGAGGAGGCGGCAGGGATGCATACAGTGTGGGCTGGGTAACGTCACTGAGGTGGATAGTTCATGTGAAGGCTGGTGCAGAACTAACTCCAAGCAGTGAAGAGTGAAGGGATAACACTTGGTAGAGTTCAGGTGTAGAGCGAGTAACTTAAAAACTTCGGTAGGTGCGTGTAAGCACTTGAGTAGTGTGAAAACTCCCGAAGTTGTTGACAGAACTTGTACATTGAGGATGGCTGAAATGTAGTGTTTGTGAAGTGATATCAAGTTGATACTCAAGCCATGAAGTGGAAAAAGTGGCTCTCCCTTGGTAGAATCAGTGTGGTGATTTTGCGAAACCTCGGAATTTCAGGTTGGCAACAGTGGCAGTGGCTACGTTTCCAGAGTGAAGCAAGTGTTGCGTTTTCGGAAGTGTTGGTTGGTTGAAAATGGTGGTGAGTAGATCAGTCAGGTTGCAGTGAAATGAGGTATTCTTGGTGAAGAGTTTTCCGAAGATCAGCATCAGAGGCATAGTGGTGGTATGGTGTTGGTAGAAGTGTTGAACAAGGGCAGCATTGTGGTGAAATTGTGGTGAAGTAGGCCCCTAGATCAGGTGGAGAATTTCATGTTGCGGTTGGAAACGTGGTGTGACCAGTTCCAGTGGCAGTGAAACCTTGCAGTGGTTCATCAATCAGCATGGAGGTTGGCGGTTCTCCAGTTATGCAGTGATTGTTGTGCAAGAAGGGCTCAGAGCTTGGCAGGGCAGCTTGTACATCATGTAGAATTCCTAAGAGGTTGTAGGAATTGCAGAAGGGGTATCCCATCAGACATTGTGTTGGATGTTTGGTGAAGTGTAGTTCAGTGGAAGGGAGCTACAATGACAGAAGTGTTGAGTGATTTGGCACTTTTTGTCCCGAGCATAGGGAGTTAGCACAACGAGATGTTGAAGAGACTGAGTTGTGTTATGTCAGCAGTGACCGATGTGTTTTGTGTGTGTATTTGCATGTGAGTAGTGCATTTACATTTTGTCCCAGTGTTGCGAACACTGGTATCCTTTGTGCATAGGCTTGTGAAGTCTAGCATCGGCGTCGTGGGCGTCACCACTTTAAGTGGGGGAGAATATAAGGGGTGCGTCTCCATGCTCATAGAGCGATCGCCTCCCCCAGGATGGGCAGACCCCATCCGAGCAGGGTAGTGCACGAGGCGCTATCCAGGGAGCCAGAGGGACTCCCAGCCGAGGAAAACGGTTGGCCAGGCATGGGTTGGGGTTGACGACCTCACATGCATTGGCCTACAGAAGATCTGGGCGAGTTGGGCGAGTTAAGCGCGTAGGCTGAAAATGGGTGACCTCCCGGGAAGTTCCCGGTGGTGCACCAATGCAACTCTTGAGGGCTATGTAGTGAGAAAGAGTTGTGCATGGGGGATTTGAAAGGACCATGTTGTGAGCCCAAGGATGTCTCAGAATCAAGGTTTAGCCAAGGCGGGTTAGTGAGAAAAGTTGGTTGCACTTAGGAACAGTGCAGGGTGTCTTGGAGCGAAGAACTTACCCAATGTACGTGGAGCAAGTTGGGAAACTCATGAGAGCAATGCAGAGGCAGAGTGAGTTGGTTTGAAGCATGAAGACCTTGCATGATAGAGGCCTTGTGTTGAGAGTGCAGTGCAAGCCTAATGAGCCAGATGAGCATGGCAGACAATGAGACCAATGTGGTGAACTCACAACCCCACCAAGTGGAGCGTGGAACACTTGGTGCACTTGGACATTCAGAGGATGGGGTGTTCAGGAGACCTTGGAGATATACTCTACCCTTGCGGAGTATGTCCATGTAGAGATGTGCATCATGGATCAGCAGTGGGACTCTAGAGTTAAGTGACAGTGGACTTGGGGAGACCTTTGAGGTGGCAACGTCCTTAGAAGTAGAGTTCATGTGGAAAACAACCAAGAGGCATGATGGAGTGAGACTGGGATCCGGAGGTTGAAACAGAGGAGAAGTAACTCGGAGATGCGAAGCGAGCCAAGTGTGGTGAGCTCCTCAACCTTGCAGAGGTTAAACAACGTAGATGAGTTGAGTTCTCACATAGATGTATCGGAGGCGTAGCGGAAGCGTGGATGCGGAGTGGGTGCAAAGCAGTGGCTAAGACTCATGGAAGTGGACAGAGGTTGGTTCACATTGTGATGCATGACATGGTGGGCTGAGTCAAGGACATCATGGATACGGTTACAGTGTGGTGAGTGACAACTAAGGCGAAAGACTTGAGTAGAGTCAATGTGGTTTGGATGCATATAGGTGTCTCGAAGAGTAGGCACGGCAGATGTCGGTGGCATGGCATCGGGGTGAGATCGAGAGGTTGGATCGAGTTGAGGAAGAAGAGTACCTCACCCGCATGTGATGTGGTCTACAAATATGGTGAGCTTGCAGTGCTCCCCGCAGGGATCTTTGGTGGTGTTGGACTTGGGTGACAAGACAGTCAGTAGGTCGGGGTGAGTAGAGGCTCACACCCGGGAAGGACTCACAAGGAGGACTTCCCCCAGTGCACATGTAGGTGACTCGGCACGGTAACTCAGGTAGACTCATGGATGGATGACAGAAAGGTGCATGTGATGTTCCTTAGTGGCCTTGTGTAGAACAGTTGGGTGTTCGATAGTGAGCCGACCAATGCGCACGAGAGCTGGGTCAGTGATGAGTCATGGAGGCATGAGTTGTGCATTCCCTCAGGTGAACTAAGAAGGCATATTAAGAGCTCCCGGCGGTTGTATGGGCAGCCGTGGTATTCGCGAGTGGTCTTCTGGAGCAGTTGTATGGGAAGCTGTGAAAGGTGTTGGAAGGGTTCACTTGTGCATAAGTTGGAGATGCGGTTGGGAATGGGTGGTGGATGAAGGTGATTGAAGGCGTAGTCTGGGACTGCTGGAGTAGCTTGATCCTCTAAGGTGAGTGAAAAAAGTAGTGTCTCAGTGCCGCACGTTGGCTAGTGAAATCCACTGCATAGCTAGCCCCATGACAGCTGGTATCAGAGCTTTTGGATGTGTATTGCTCTCTTTGATACTCAGTGTGACAGCTGATATTGAAGCATTTGAGGTGATGCTCTCTCTGGTATGTAGAGCACAATGAGCATCGGTGTTGGAGTTGGGAACAGAGTGTAAACCAGCGTGAGTAGTTGGTGAAAGAGCTCTCAACTTTAGGCATGTGGGATGTTGATTGAAGAACAAGTTGGTAGACTAGGGAGCCAATGCAATCAACATCATTGGTGATTGGATGGGCGGGACACCAATGTGGTTGGGTGGAGCAGAAGTAGACTGGTGTGTGCTTGTGAAGCAGTGTCGTCAAGTTGAAGTGCCCAACGTAATGTGTGGCTGAGCAGAGTCATGCATGTTTGCGGGAGTTGGTTGTTGGATGAATTGGATCAGGAGTTGAGTCTTGTGAAGATTGGCAATCAACGGTGTTGGCAATCGAAGGTAGGACACCAACACAACTGGATCAAGAGGAGCAATTATGTTCCATGTAAGAAAAGAAGATTGGTGCGGGACGAGGGGAGTGTCGTGTCGATCCGAGTGATCTAGCGGAGTATCAGGGCTAAGTTGAGCCTTATTGATGTCACAGTGGAATGAATGAAGCTAGTGAAATTTCTCGAGGTAGACCAGTGGGTTGATGAGGAAGGAGTCATGTAGTTGTGATGTGGTCGGCATGGCATTCGGTGATAAGGGTGTTTTAGACCCATGCAGGTGTCAAGAGTTGGCACTTGTGCAATGCAAGTAAGCCAATGCAGGTTGCTAGAGACTTTGTGGGAGAAGAAGGCCAGTGTTGATCGAACTTAGATGTAGAGGAGGTGGCAGGGATGCATACAGTGTGGGCTGGGTAATGTCACTGAGGTGGATAGTTCATGTGAAGGCTAGTGCAGAACTAACTCCAAGTAGTGAAGAGTGAAGGGATAACACTTGGTAGAGTTTAGGTGCAGAGGCAGAGTAACTCGAAAACTCGGTAGGTGTGTAAGCACTGAGTAGCGCGACGACTCCCCAGAAGTTGTTGACAGAACTTGTACATTGAGAACGGCTGAATTGTAGTTTCGTGAAGTGATATCAAGTTGATACTCAAGCCATGAAGTGGAAAAAGTGGCTCTCCCTTGGCAGAATCAGTGTGGTGATTTTGTGAAACCTCGAAATTTTAGGTTGGCAATAGTGGCAGTGGCTACGTTTCCAGAGTGGAAAGCAAGTGTTGCGTTTTCGGAAGTGCTGGTTGGTTGAAAATGGTGGTGAGTAGATCAGTCAAGTTGCAGTGAAATGAGGTATTCCTGGTGAAGATTTTCCAGAAGATCAGCATCAGAGGCACAGTGGTGGTATGGTGTTGGTAGAAGTGTTGAATAAGGGCAGCATTGTGGTGAAGTAGGCCCCCAGATTAGGTGGAGAATTTCATGTTGCATGTGGAAGCATGGTGTGACCAGTTCTAGTGGCAGTGAAACCTTGCAGTGGTTCATCAATTAGCATGGAGGTTGGCGGTTCTCCAGTTATGCAGTGATTGTTGTGCAAGAAGGGCTCAGAGCTTAGCAGGGTAACTTGTACATCATGCAAAATTCCTAAGAGGTTGTAGGAATTACAGAAGGGGTATCCCATCAGACATTGTGTTGGATGTTTGGTGAAGTGTAGTTCAGTGGAAGGGAGCTACAACAGAAGAAGTGTTGAGTGATTTAGCACTTTTTGTCCCGAGCACAGGGAGTTAGCACAGCGAGATGTTGAAGAGACTGAGTTGTGTTATGTCAGTAGTGACCGATGTGTTCCTTGTGTATTTACATGTGAGTAGTGCATTTACATTTTGTCCCAGTGTTGTGAACACTGGTATCCTTTGCACAGGCTTGCGAAGTCTAGCATTGGCACTATGGGCGTCGCCACTTTGAGTGGGGGAGAATATAAGGGGGGGCGCGTCTCATGCTCATAAAGTGACCGCCTCCCCGGGATGGCGAACCCATCCGAGCAGGGTAGTGCATGAGGCACTATCCAGGGAGCTAGAGGGACTCCCGACCGAGGTAAATGGTTGGCCAGGCATGGGTTGGGGTTGACGACCTCACATGCATTGGCCTATAGAAGATCTGGGTGAGTTGGGCGAGTTAAGTGCATAGGCAGAAAATGGGTGACCTCTCGGGAAGTTCCCAATGGCGCACCAATGCAACTCTTGAGGGATATGTAGTGAGAAAGAGTTGTGCATGGGGGATTCGAAAGGACCATGCTTTGTGAGCCCAAGGATGTCTCAGAATCAAGGTTTAGCCGAGGCGGGTTGGTGAGAAAAGTTGGTTGCACTTAGGAATAGTGCAGGGTGTCTTGGAGCGAAGAACTTACCCAATGTACGCGGAGCGAGTTGGGCAACTCATGAGAGCAATGCAGAGGCAGAGCGAGTTGGTTTGAAGCATGAAGACCTTGCACGATAGAGGCCTTGCATTGAGAGTGCAGCACAAGCCTAATGAGCCAGATGAGCATGGCAGACAATGAGACCAACGTGGTGAACTCACAACCCCACCAAGTGGAGCATGGAACACTTGGTGCACTTGGACATTCAGAGGATGGGGTGTTCAAGAGACCTTGGAGATATACTCTACCCTTATGGAGTATGTCCATGCACAGATGTGCAATGTGGATCGGCAGTGGGACTCTAGAGTTAAGTGACAATGGACTTGGGGAGACCTTTGAGGTGGCAACGTCCTTAGAAGTAGAGTTCATGTGGAAAACAACCAAGAGGCGTGATGGAGTGAGACTGGGATCCGGAGGTCGAAACAGAGGAGAAGTAACTCGAGACATGAGTGAGCCAAGTGTGGCGAACTCCTCAACCTTGCAGAGGTTAATGTTGTTGCAAATCAGCAACACCTCCGGATGTTGATCAGATTTTTAGTTTGATCATACTAGCATCCAGGTGTGATTGCACAACATTGAATCCTTTCCCCAAGTGTGGGACTTGCAAAATGAGAAAGGAATCTCCAGTTTAGAGGTTGGTTCCTCGGTTCCTCCGGTCGATTTATCACTTACAAGTTGCAGAGAGGTCTATATTCCTAACCCTACCCTAAATTCCAAAGGAGACAGAGATAGAGAATGCAAAAAAGCTAAAACTAATGCTAATAGGTGATGCACCAAAGGAGTGGTGAGCATTTTTACTTCAGTAGATTGACACACAGATCCATAAAAATGCAACAAAGAACCTCATACACAAACCGATAATTGTAATGAAGGATCATAAATTAACCAAACAACACAGCAGAGGATGAAAACTAATCACGTAGGTCAGTATTGTTATTTTAATCATCAAAATCACTTGCATTACAACACCTGAGAGGAAAAATAAAGTTTCAGCTCTTAGAAAAGGTTTGATATTCCACCAAAATCACTTCCAAGGTGAGAAAGGGGACCTACAATACACAAAAAATGTTCAACACTTTGAAAATGAGCCAAATCTAGCTTTTACAGTGCAAGGGACGAGCCCGAGAGAGAGAAATGGGGAAAACATGGAAGGGATTCAAACATTGACCAAAACACATTCAAAACAGCATGGGCATCCTTACAGACCCATCCCCTGACATTTTTAGCCATGCTGGGAGAGAATGCGAGCCATTCTTCATTAAAAATAGTGGTTGAAACGTCATTTCTATCCATGACCATGTGCCAGAGGCATTTTTCAATTTTATCTCTCCAAACTCCACCAAAATGCAAAATTGACCCCATAATATTGTAGATAATTTCACCAGCTTTCCATTGATATAAAGAACACAAAAACTCGAGCTTTGGATTGAAAGATATGGCCATTTGAAGTTTTAGGGCAAAACATGGCCAAATCGGGTTGTGAGCAAAAATTTGAAATTTTGCACCTTTTTGGTCATTTGGAAAATTTTCCAAAATTTCCCTGTGCTCCACCACTCTAGGTGCCACATGGCGGCATCTCATTGGTCGCGGGCCTTTCAGGGAAAATTTTTCCAAAAAAACTCCGTCGAGCCATAACTTCAAAAATACATGGAGTTAGGAGGAAAACTTTACCTTTCTGGAAAGCTGAGAAAGAGCTCTATCCAATGGTGTCATTTCTAGAAGGTTTTGAGTGCTTGAAAAGAAAAATATTATGACTGAGGCACAAGAGAGGAAAAAATGAGAGGAGTTAGCCACAAAAAATGAGCAGGGGCACATTTTGGATAACAGATTAAACAACGCAGATGAGTTGAGTGCTCACATAGATGTATACGAGATGCGGTGGAAGCGTGGATGCAGAGTGGGTGCAAAAGCAATGGCTAAGACTCATGGAAGTGGACAGAGGTTGGATCACATGATAATGTGTGACATGGTGGGCTGAGTCAAGGACATCATGGATACGGTTACAATGTGGTGAGTGACAACTAAGGCGAGAAGACTTGAGTAGGAGTCAATGCGGTGCCTGGACTTGAGACGGGTTTCTAAAAGAGTAGACATGGTGGTGTCAATAGCCATGGCATCGAGGGGAGATCAGAGGTTGGATTGAGCCAAGGGAAGAAGAGTACCTCACCTACATGTGATGCGGTCTACAAAGATGGTCATATTGCAGTGCTCCTCACAGGGATCTTTGGTGGTGTTGGACTTGGGTGACAGAGGACAGGTCGAGGGGTCGGGGTGAGTAGAGGCTCACACCCGAGAAGGAATCATGAGGAGGAATTCCCCCATTGTTGCATGCATAGGTGACCAACACGGTAACTCAGGTAGACTCATGGATGGATGACAGAAAGGTGCATGTGATGTTCCTTAGTGGCCTTGTGCAAAACAATTGGGTGTTCGACGCAGTGAGCTAGCTAACATGCGCAGAGTCGGGTCGATGATGTCGTGGAGGCATGAGTTGTGCATTCCCTCAGGTGAACTAAAAAGGCATATTAAGAGCTCTGGCGGTTGTATGGGCAGCCGTGGTATTCGGTGAGTGGTCTTCTGGAGTAGTTGTATGGGCAGCTGTGAAAGGTGTTGGAAGGGTTCACTTGTGCATAAGTTGGAGATGCACTTGGGAATAGGTGGTGGATGAAGGTGATTGAAGGATTATTCTAGGACTATTGTAGTAGCTTGATCCTCTAAGGCGAGTGAAAAAAGTAGTGTCTCAAAGTCTTTACACGTTGGTTAGTGAAATCCATTTGCGTAGCTAGCCCCGTGATAGCCTGCTTTCAACAAGTGCAGCCTTGCAAGAGCAACACACTCATGCCAATCCTTCCGATATTCTTTGGCTGATGGACACCTTCCAAAGTATCCAATAATCACTATGTGAGGCAACAAAGGCTATTGGCACATTACGAGTTCAAATGGTGAATGCTTTCTCGACTTACTCTTAAGGCATGTTGTAAGAGAACCGTGCAAGGTCGAGAAGATCCAGCCAATTGGTTTGGTCACTCCGCACATAATGCCGCAAGTAAGACTCCAATACTACATTTATCCTCACTGTCTGGCCATCTATCTGTGGATGAAACCTTGTGGACAACAAAAACTTTGTTCCCACTAACCCGAACAGCTCCTACCAAAAGTTTCTTGTAAAACGAGCATCTCTATCCGAGACGATGCTCAAGGGGATTCCCAATACTTCACCACATTCTTGAAGAAATACTCTACAATTTTCTCTACTCCACAAGGATGTTCACATGCGGTGAAAATGGCATACTTAGAGAATCTATCCACCACCACTAAGATGCTAGACATTCCCTTCACACTAGGCAAACTAGTGATGTAATCCATGCTCACACTTTCCCATGGCTTTGACCAACAGTAACGGCTAGAAGTCCTCTCGGCAACCGATGTTCTGGCTTATCCTGCTGGCAGATCAAACAAGAGCGGACAAACTCATCCACATCCTTACTCATCTTCAGCCAGTAAAAGCCCCTTTCCAAAAGAGCCATAGTGTGATTCTACCCAGGGTGACCTACCCATATTGAATCATGACATTCCTTTATCAAATCTCTGCGCAGGATCCCCCACTTAGGGATGTAGACCCGACTCTGAGCAAACCACAACATCCCATCTGAAATGCTGAACTTGTTTTTCAACCCTTTCTGAGTCTGATCTTCCATGGTCTTCACTAATGCAGCAGCTTGAGGATCCGAACCAAGCCCTCCCGAATCTTCATCAACTCCCTGTTAATTCCACTCTACTCTCCCCATGAGTAGACATTGGCTAATCGATGATATTGCAATGACTTCTAATCTGTTGCTTTATCTCGAGTGCATCTGCGACCACATTCTCCTTGCCCGTGGTATGCACAATTTCCATGTCAAACTCAGCTAGAAATTCTTGCCATCTTGCCCGCTTTGTGCGATAGCTTACTCGATTCAAGAAGAATGAATTTGATACATTGTATGTGTTTATAATGAAGTGCTCTCCCAACAAGTAGTGCCTCCATCTTCTCAAACAATCAACCACTATAGTCATCTCCTTCTCATGAACTAGATATCTTCTCTCCACATCCTTGAGCTTCCTGGACTCAAAAGCCACTGGATGCTTGTCCTGAATTAGCACCCCACCAATGGAAAAATCAGATGCATCAGTGTGCACCTCAAAAGGCTTGCTAAAGTCTACCAAGGATAACACTTAACGACATTGTCAACTTTTCCTTCAAGAGATCAAAAGCTTCTTGACACTTAGCTGACCAACACCACTTCACATCCTTCTTCAACAATTCCATCAGAGGACTCGCGATCTTGGAGTACCGACTGAAAAACCTTCTATAGTAGTTTTCCAAACCCAAAAACTGACGCACACCATGTACATCCTTGGGCGGCTCCCAATCCTTGATTGCTTCTAGTTTCCTTGGGTCAGGTTTGATCTTACCCTTCCCCACAACATGCCCAAGAAAGTGAACTTCTTCCTGAGCAAAGGAACACTTTTCTTTCTTCACATACAAGTCATGCTCCCTCAACAGCTTGAAAACTTCTGCAAGGTGTGCCCTGTGCTCCTCATGATTCTTGGAAAACACCAAGATGTCATCTAAGTATACCACCACACACTTATCTAGTAATGGTCTGAACACATTATTCATGAGTGTGCAAAACGTCACTGGTGCATTGCACAACCCAAAGGGCATCATAAGAAAATCATACAACCCATATCTGGTGATAATGGTCATTTTCTCATCATCTCCTAGAGCAATCCTGACCTGATAGTACCCTGACCTCAAGTCCAACTTAGTGAAGATCTTTGCCCCTACTAGGCAATCGAAGCAATCCTCGATGAGTGGAAGAGGATATCTATTTTTATGGTTAACTTGTTCAAGGCCTTATAATCCACACAAAGTGTAAGTGACCCATCTGATTTCCTGTTGCAAATCAGCAGCACCCCTAGATGCAAATCAGGTTTCTAAGTTGATGTTTCAGGCATCCAGTGTGATTGCACAACATTGAAACCTCTCTCCAAGTGTGGGACTTGTAAAATGAGAGAGGAATCTCTAGATTAGAGGCTGGTTCCTCAAACTCCTCTGATCAGATCTATTATTTGCACAACTACAGAGGTTCAGATCCTAATTTTATCTTAATTTGCAAGGAGACAGGGATAAGAAATGCAAAAATTAAAACTAAACTGATAAGGGTGATACACCAAAGGAGTGGTGAGCACTTCTTGCTCATGCAAATTGACACAAATCAGAAATTGCAACATAAAACATCATGCACAGGTTGATAAGCTGTAAACAAGGGTTTGAAATGAAGCAAACAACACATACAAAGGACTGAAAGCATTCACAGAGCCTGCATTGTGATTTTCAACATCAAAATCCTTGTATTCCAACACCAAAGAGGTAGAAAAACCTATTACAATCCCTGGAAGGTCTGATACTTGCCAAAATCACTTGTTGAAAGTGAAAACAGAAGCTTCTTTGTGCAAAAAAAGTGTTCCCCCTTTGAAAAATGAGCCAAATCCGGCTTTTACAGTGCATGGGTCGAGCCCAGGAGAGAGAAAATGTGAAAAAACATGTGGGAGCCATTCCCCATTGACCAAAATGCATTAAAAACAGCATGGAGGTCCTTACAAACCCATGCCCTGACATTTTTGACCATGTTGGAGAAGAATGCGACCCATTTTGCATTAAAATTGGTTGTTGAAACGTCAGTTCTATCCATGGGCGCATACCAGAAGCATTTTTTGATTTTCTCCCTCTAAACTGAACCAAAATTCAAAATTGACCATGGAATCTTATAGAGAATTTCACCAGCTTTCCATTGATATAAAGAACGTGAAAATCTGAGCTCTGGATCGAAAGTTATGGCGATTTGAAGTTTTAGGGCAAAAAATAGGCCAAAATCGGATCGCTTTGATATTTTTGACATTTTTCAAATTTTCCCCACGGACACGTGGCGAGTTCCCTTTACGACCATTGGTTGCGGACCTTACACGTGGGAAAATTTCCCACAAAAAATTCCACCAAAACTCAGCCATAACTTGAAAAATACATGGAGTTAGGAGGAAATCTTTACCTTTCTAGAAAGATGAGAAAGAGCTCTATCCAATGGTGTCATTTCCAGAAGGTTTTGAGTGCCTAAAAAGTAAAAATTTATGACTGAGGCACAATAGAAGGAAAGAATGAAAGGGAGTTAGCCACAAAATGAGTAGGGGGCACATTTGGATAACAATTTTGGTGACTCAGAGGGGTCATCTGCCTGCTGGATGAATGATCAGTAGCCTGAAGCAATCCATTGGGCATGGAGTCATGAGTAGTAGCCTGAAAACTGATCTGAACTTTGAAAACTTCCCTCTGAACCACTTGAATCCCACTGGACATGGAGTTGTTCCCACCAAAATGCCATCAAAATGAACTGTGCAAGAGTGAAACCAGCAGCACCAAAACTATGTACAAACTGAAAATCATACATGCTCCAAATGGAACATGTAGAGTGTGCACAAGCACTTCTTCTACTGAAAGCAAACCTACCTACTCTACTCTAACTGGAAGCAAAGGTGAGCTAAATGAACCCTGCAACTGGTTGTGCAAAATAGCTTCCTTTCTTCAAAATTGGCAGCCATGCAAATGATTTGGAGCTGAGTATGGCTGATTGGATGAGTGGAAAATCAACAAGAAGCTGGTCTTCTACCCAAATTAGCAAGGTGTCAACTAAAAACAAATCCAATACCTCTTTTAGTTGCTCTGCATTTGGATTGGAGAGGTATGACAGCTGATCCTTGGAACTTTGCAGCTCATCCTCATGCTTAGAAGCAAGCATGACTGGTTGTGGCTTCTCCTTTGGCTCCAATGAAGCCAAATACCTGATTGGGCAAGGTCTGATCCATTGAGTATGCCCATAATTCTGATTTTCAACTCCAAGAATGGAGTTCTCTTGTAGACCTTGAATGGATGGTGTGGAAGCAATGGTAGAACCCTTCTGCCCTTTCTCTTCCTCCAATGAAGGACATGAAAGATTAAAATCTTCCAATCTTGGTTCCAAAGAGCTTCTATAAGATGCAGGCTGCTGCAAATGAATACTCTCCTCCATGACAGCAGGCTCTTGTGTTTGGAAGATGGATGATGAAAGAGAGAATGGTGGAAACTCAACCGGTTCTTCTTCATCAAAACAGTCCTCCAAATCAGACAGGTAAACTACCTCATTGTTGTCCTACTACAAATGTTCAACCTCTCCCATGGCATTCTCTTGATCTGCAACTTGATCACCATGGTTTCTTTCATCCTCCAGCATTGAGTTTGAGGGATCAAACTCTTCTTCAGTACTAGAACTTGAGAGAGATGAAGTAGAGAGAAGAACTAAAGGTTCTTCTATAACCTGCTTTGTGCTCAAAGCCTTTGGATCTGCACTTTTCTCCCCCACAGCTGGAATGTGCTCCTCTTCTTTTGGATTTGGAGCAGCTTCTCCTTCCTCTTGCTGTCCCTCATGACTGATTTTTGCAATTTGAATTGGATCAGCATTTCCTTCAAATAGGGTGCCAACATGGACACTATATTCTGAACAAATTGATTGCTGATCTGCAACTCCTTTTTGCTCTTCTTCTGCTGCAACAAAATCAGTCCTGACCACCATTTGTTCTTTAACTCCAACCTCTTCTGAAGGTTTCATCAGCAAAGGGATCTTCTTCATCCCAAATTTAAGAGCCCAACTCTTCAAAATTTGAATTTCTTCATCCTTGTTTGGCTTCTCTTTTTGTTGTCCTTCATGACTGATTTTTGCAATTTTTTGTGGTGGTGGAGGAGGTAAAACCTCTTGTTTCTTTGGAGGAGAGGGTGTTTCATTTAGCTCTTGTGGAGGGGATGACTATTTGGAAGGGAAAAGGATAGAAGAATTGAGATGAGGTGGAAGACTAGGGGGTGGAGAAATGGATTCAACACTTGGGACAGCAGATGGAGAGTTTAAAACTTGACACTGCTGAGATAAAACAGATTGGGAAAGAGGAAAAGAAAAGGCATGAGATGGTGTGCTTACCCATTGACAAGGTTGCTGAATACTCCTCTCATACACCTCTATTCCTTCAATCCACTTTGCAAGCAATGGCAGCGTTGCAATCATGAAGTCAAGCTTCTCTTGAGGGCTGTAATGCCTTGGGAAAGGTCCCACCCATGGACAGGGTGCTCCACAACCGATTCCAAATGCTTTCATTTGTGCTTGAGCCCTGGATTGCACCATGTTTACCTCCATCTTTTGGATTTTCTCCAACAGACCAGCATCTTGCATCTGATTGTCTTCATTGTATGCACACCCTTGCTCTTGGAAAGCTCCATAGCCAAACTGATTTTGGCATTGCTGCTCATATGGGTATGTATGCTGATTTTGAATTTGTTCAAAATGCTGATTTGGAGGATTTAAAAAACATGTTGGAGGTGGGAAACATTGCTGCTGTTGTAAATGTGAGTTCCATGATGGAAATGAAGTCATGATTGCACAACTTCATGGAATGGAAAAGAATGAAAGAGATGGAAAGAATAATGGATGGAAATGGATGAAAAAGTCTGCAACTTCAGAAATGGGTTGTTGATCAGATGGAGTCACCAGATGTGTTTGCAAGTGCCTCCAAAGGCTGAAATCTTCACAGGAACACACCAACCTGCAAAAGATGAAGTGGAAGACCTCTAAGGTCCCACCGGGTGTGCCAAAACTGTTGTTGCAAATCAGCAGCACCCCTGGATGTAAATCAGGTTTCTAAGTTGATGTTTCAGGCATCCAGTGTGATTACACAACATTGAAACCTCTCTCCAAGTGTGGGACTTGTAAAATGAGAGAGGAATCTCTAGATTAGAGGCTGGTTCCTCAAACTCCTCTGATCAGATCTATTATTTATACAAATGCAGAGGTTCAGATCCTAATTTTATCTAATTTGCAAGGAGACAGGGATAAGAAATGCAAAAATTAAAACTAAACTGATAAGGGTGATACACCAAAGGAGTGGTGAGCACTTCTTGCTCATGCAAATTGACACAAATCAGAAATTGCAACATAAAACATCATGCACAGGTTGATAAGCTGTAAACAAGGGTTTGAAATGAAGCAAACAACACATACAAAGGATTGAAAGCATTCACAGAGCCTGCATTGTGATTTTCAACATCAAAATCCTTGTATTCCAACACCAAAGAGGTAGAAAAACCTGTTACAATCCCTGGAAGGTCTGATACTTGCCAAAATCACTTGTTGAAAGTGAAAACAGAAGCTTGTTGTGTAAAAAAGTGTTCCCCCTTTGAAAAATGAGCCAAATCCGGCTTTTACAGTGCATGGGTCGAGCCCAGGAGAGAGAAAACGTGAAAAAATGTGGGAGCCATTCCCCATTGACCAAAATGCATTAAAAATAGCATGGAGGTCCTTACAAACCCATGCCCTGACATTTTTGACCATGTTGGAGAAGAATGCGACCCATTTTGCATTAAAATTGGTTGTTGAAACGTCAGTTCTGTCCATGGGCGCGTACCAGAAGCATTTTTGATTTTCTCCCTCCAAACTGAACCAAAATTCAAAATTGACCATGGAATCTTGTATAGAAATTTCACCAGCTTTCCATTGATATAAAGAACATGAAAATCCGAGCTCTGGATCAAAATTTATGGCGATTTGAAGTTTTAGGGCAAAAATAGGCCAAAATCGGATCACTTTGATATTTTTCACTGGACACGTGGCGAATTTGATTGGCTGCGGACCTTTTCAAATTTTCCCACAAAAACTCCACCAGCCATAACTTGAAAAATACGTGGAGTTAGGAGGAAATCTTTACCTTTCTAAAAATTTTTTTTTCGAGAAAGAGCTCTATCCAATGGTGTCATTTCTAGAAGGTTTTGAGTGCCTAAAAAGTAAAAATTTATGACTCGAGGCACAATAGAAAGAAAGAAGGAAAGGAGTTAGCCACAAAATGAGCATGGGGCTCTATTTGGATAATAGAGCCCTTGTAGGAGGACTTTTGAGTGCCTAGACCAACTCAATGTTATGATCTATTGAGGCTCCACGGTGGAAATATGGTGGTAACTCATTTGGGTATATGGTCCCATTGTAGTCGCGGAGAACCTTCTCCACTCCAGGTTGGAATATGAACCTTTTATTCCTCTTCATTGTCCTAACCATAACAAGTGCTACAAAATACATGGGTTTTGTGCCATTATTCCTTTAGCCTTCCACATACTCATTCTTGAACACATGTCCACGTGTCTTCCCTTCCAAAGCACCTAATATCTTCTCTAGGACTATCTCTTCACCATGCACGTCTGCTTTGATCCATCCAACATAGCACCCTTAACAAAGCTTCCAAGTGGGGAAATATTGCCACTTTACTTTACTTCGGATAAACTCTTGTCCCAACACTAACTCAAAATCATCCATTTTTATTATGGACAAGTCTAGTTTCCCTTTCCACTCGCCAACTTTATCATCATCCACATCTCGTATCTCACAGAATGAGCTCATCTGCTCACATGGTTGGTGAGTTCACACGCCTTAAACCTATTCCTACCTCAAAGAACCCGAGGCCCAACTCTTGGGCTCTTTGGATTGTAATGTAGTTTGCATTGCACATGTGTCCACAAGTGACTTACTGGTTCTCTTTCCCTTGATCACCACCTCCACATAGTTCAATCTCATGCAAACATTACTCCCGCCATCATTTACAACGGGCTCAACTTCCTCCATTGCGTTAAGCCCCATATGCAAATGTCTACTCATACTATTCATCCTTTTCTAGAATGAACCCTTAGCTACGACACCTATCATACCCACATCTCCAATTTTCACAATCTCTTTGTAGTGTGCTTTACCACATGTCCAACACTTCGGCATGAAAGTCTTTCCACCTCAAAATGATTCTCCACTGTGACTTCTTGCCACCATTTCTTGGAGTTGTTCTTGGACTTCCTGAGAGATCCCTCTCTTATGACTCCCCCGAGTATTCTTCCCTCCATCCTTTAGTAACCACCCTATGACTTCACTTTAAAATTTACTCACCCTTCTCAACATCTCTTTCCCTTTGACGCATTAGGGTTATCTAATGTCCTTTTAAGATCATTGATGTCTCTTCTCCAAATCTAAGAGACGATCTGCTATAGATTGCATCAATAACATCCCTCACACTTTTGGCACTCAGCTTGCTACTCTTCCCATGGTGAAGACCATTTTATAAAAATTGCTCAAAAACTTTTCTACCTCGACCACATGTCATGAATCTCAACATGAGGCTTTGAAAAGACTTGATGTAGTCTCTCATCTTCCCAAACAAATTAATTTAATTACTATGTTGATCCTTGCACATCTCACCATGCTAAAATGTTACCAGTGCAAATGTTTGCACATCACCGAGGGCTTTCTTCGAATCCTCCCAAGAGTCCACTTTCTCTTCGTGGATCTCCCTATGCAAAATGTCATTTGATAAAGTTCTCCACAAACCTATTTTCCATCCAAATCATTTTCCTGCATTTGCCAAAGTTGTAGGTTAAATCCTTACTACAACACACACCTCTTGTGCATCCGACAATCCTCCTAAACCATCGCGATACTCCCTACATCCCGAAGAAGTTTTCCAAGAATCTTTTGATCATCTCGAGCTCCATCGTAGCTCTCTATCTCCTTCACCTTGGGGAGTTTAGATCTAAGAGAGTTGGACAATGGTGTCTTTGCCAAAATACAAAAGGTCCATGGGAAATAGAATTGGCACAAAGTCACTTCATCAGTAACTTAGCCCGAGATAACTCCTTGTAAAATGGATGATCAAGTTCACCCTCTTGGATGTTGATCAGATTTCTAGTTTGATCATACTAGCATCCACAGTGATTACACAACATTGAATCCTTTCCCCAGTGTGGGACTTGCAAAATGAGAAAGGAATCTCCAGCTTAGAGGTCAGGTTCCTATTGTGGCAAATCAAGCAATCAGCAGACCCCATGGATGTTGATCATATTTCTAGTTTGATCATACTAAGCATCCAATGCGGGTTAAGTGATTGCACTAACATTGAATCCTCTTCCCAAGTGTGGGACTTGTAAAATGGAAAAGGAATCTCCAGCTATTAGAGGCTTGTTCTCAACTCTAGTCGATCGGCTAATTCACTTATAAATATGTGGTGAATTGCATAGAGGTTTAAACTCCTAAATCTACTCTAAATTCCAAAGGGACAAGGATAGAAAATGTAAAAAAGAAAGAACTAATGATGATAGGTGATGCACCAAAGGAGTTTTAGACACCTAATGTTGCATGAAATACATGTATTAATCCACAAGGAAACACAATGACAAAACATGCACAAATGCTCAAAATGTAATGAAAGATCAAGAAAGCAATGATAGATATATGAAAGGATTGAGGATTTTAATCACGTAACATATATCAACATCTCGATCCAATACTTTGGATACATTACAGTGATCCTTCAGAGGCAAGAAAAGGTGCTGCATTACATGGAAAGGTAAAATTTCTTTCTTCACAAATTCTACCAAGGAGGAAGAAAAAGGAAGTTGCAGAGTTGAAAAGTGTCTTCCCTTTGCAAAAATGAACTCATTCAAATAGCTTTTACAAATCATTCAAACTCACGACCCCAGGAGAGAAAACATGGGAAAACATGTCAAGGGGTTCAACCATTAACCAAAATGTAATCAAAATAACATGGGTGCCCCTGACACCCATTCCACACATTTTTAACCATCTTTTGAATATACAGAGAATGCGAGCCATTCTTCATTAAAACATCTGGTTGAAATGATCATTTTTATCCATGACCACGTGCAAAAGTGTTTTTGATTTTCTCTTCAAATCTCCACCAAAATTCAAAATTGACCTAAATCTTGTAGATAATTTCACCAACAATTTCCATTGATATAAAAACGTGAAAAGCCCTCTTATCCTTTGCAAGATATGGTGATTTGAAGTTTTAGGGAAAATCTTAGATCCAAAACCCACGGGTCGGTGGGCTTCCAAATTTTTCAATTTTTACCTTTTTGGTCATTGTGTTCTTGCCTCTCTTGTGCCTCGAGTCTACATTTTTTTGATTTTCGAGGCACTCAAGCTTTCTCTAAATGGCACCATCGGATAGAGCTCTCTCTCGGCTTTCCCGAAAAGGTAAAGTTTGCCTCCTAACTCCTTATATTTTTCAAGTTATGGCTCGGCGGATTTTTGGAAAATTTTCCCATTTGAGGCCCATGGCACCAATAGGAAGGCTGCCACGTGGCGAGGAGTTCGAGGTTTCAAGTTAGGCAAATTTGAAATTTTTCCAAAAGAGTATAAAAGGTCGATTTTCAAAGGAAAACCCCAAAGAGAAAAGAGAAGGAGAGAGAAAAAGAGAGAGATTCCGAGAGCTTGACGTGGCATCCACAGCGGGGAGTTTTGGGAATTTTGAAAAATTTTCCAAAGACAAAAAAAAGGTAAAATTTGAAAAAATTTCCCGCCGATCCGTTTTTGGGCGTTTTTGCCTAAATCTTCAAGCGATCATATCTTTTGATCCAGAGCTCAGGATTTTCACGTTCTTTATATCATTGGAAAGATGTTAAAATTATCTACATGATTCCATGGTCAATTTCTAATTTTGGTTCAGTTTGGAGAGAGAAAATTCAAAAACAGTTCTGGTACGTGTCCATGGCCAGAAATGACATTTCAACAACCAAATTTAATACAAAATGGGTCGCATTCTTCTCAATATGGTCAAAAATGATAGGGTATGGGTTTGTAAGGTCCTCCATGCTGTTTTAATGCATTTTCCATCAATGAGGAATGGGCTCCCATGTTTTTTATGTTTTCTCTCTCCTGGGCTCGACCCATGCATTCTGTAAAAAAGCTAGATTTGGCTCATTTCTTCATGGTTGAACACTTTTTGGCATTGAAAACTTCTTCTTTCACCTCCGTAGTGATAGTTGTAAGAATCAGACCTTTTTCATAGTTTGTAACAGGTTTATACCTCTTTGATGGTGGAATGCAAGAGATTTTTACATGGAATTGACAGTGCAAACTCTGTGAATGCTTTCAGTCCTCTGTTTGTATTGTTTTACTTCATTTTAAGACCTCTAATTACATCTATCAGCTTGTGTATGTTTTCCCTTGTTGCATTTCATGAATTTGTGTCTATTTACATGGCAAAAATGTTTCACCACTCCTTTTGGTGCATCACCATCTTTAGTTTAGTTTCATTTTTGCATTTTTATCCCTGTCTCCTTGCAATTTAGAGTAGGATTAGGATCTGAACCTCTGTAGTTGTGCAAAATATAGATCTAAATCAGAGGAGTTTGAGGAACCAACCTCTAATCTGAGATTCCTCTCTCATTTTCACAAGTCCCACACTTGGAGAGAGGTTTCCATGTTGTGCAATCACACTGGATGCCTAAAACATCAATTCAGAACCTTGATTTGCATCCAGGGGTGCTGCTGATTTGCAACAACAGTTTTGGCATGCCGGTGGGACCTTAGAGGTCTCATTTTTATTGCAGCAAAGTTGATGTGCATCTGCTGCAATTTTCTTGCTTGAAAAGAGCTATAATTTGCATATCTGGCGACTCCAAGGGGAAGAATCAACTGGTTTCAGCAGTGCAGGCCTGAAAACTCATGAGAAGAATCACTACAAGGTCAAGAGCTGGAGAAGAAGAGGTGTTGTTTGAATATCTGCAGTTATCTCCAAGAGTAAGGCAAAGTGGGAGGAGAATCCAAAGGTCTCCATCTCCACCAAACAGAACTCTCTCAACTCCTCCACCTGGTAGGCCTTTCATTCAATCAACAAGGGTTCTAAGACCAATTAGAATGGCACAAAACAACCCCTATGTCAACTTCACAGGCAGCAGCCCACTTGCCCTCAATGCACAACATCCAATTCCAATTGCAGCCTTGAAGAACATTCCCTACTTCACTTGGAGAAAATCAGACTACTCCAGGTGATCATGTTAAAGACATTGCCAATCTTTGTGCAATTCATGAAATCAATGAGATGCAAGTGGCTGTCAAATTGTTTGGCATCTTCATTCAAGGGGAAAGCATTGCAATGGTTTAGAAGCCTTGGAGCTGGTTCTATCACAAATTGGAATCAGCTATGTATAGCACTTCATGAGCAATTTGGAGAGAAGGGAGACAACTTGTCTCTTTTGGAGCAGCTGACAACCATCAAGAGAGCTCCCAATGAGCAGCTGACTGATTTCAACTTCAGATTTCAAAAGACTTGGGAGAGAATTCCAGTGGCAGTCAGACCAACAGCAGAAGGTGCTTTTCTCTACTATCTCAAAGCTCTAAATTCTGATATTTCTATGTTGATTCAGTCCATGGGAGGCATAACTATCCCTATGGCTTATAGCATTGCCATTAGGGCTGAAAATTGTTTGATCAAGTGGCAAACTAGCCCTAGACCTCCCATGCCATTGTTTCCAAGTTTAGAGAGTCCAAATACCAATCAAGCACCTAATTTGGCTCCTTCTCCCACTCCTAGAAATCAGAGTTCAAATGAAGCTTCTACTTCATCTCCAAGTGCCCCAAATGAGCTTCAAGAAGTCATGAAGCAATTGCAAAACCTAGGCAATGAGCTGGTTACTCTCAAGAGGCAACAAGCCCAAGGTTTTAGACCTTCTTACCAGCCCCAAGCTCAGCCTAACAGGCAGCCATACCAACCACAAAGACCACCTAATCCAGCTGCAAATATGAATCAAACAAGGCCTCCTGCCCGATAGACCATTTCAGCCCTACTGATCCAAATGCCATATCTGCCTCTAAGGCATTGGTGCCAACACAAAACAACATTGCTCAGGAGTATGACTTGGTGTTTTCCATGCAATGAACCTCATAACCAATCCATGTGCTTCAATGGTGCTTTGAATCAAGCATTAATGGTGACAACTACTTTGGTGTGGAGGGTGAGGGCGATCGAGAAAACAACCAACAACAAGAAACATTCCAACAACAATCAGCCCCAAATGACACCACGTTGGTAAATTGGCAAGCGAGAGGATTTTGTGGCATGAATCAAGTAGTTTCCCAAGGTGTTGCAGCCAACACAAGGTCAAAAAGAAGGAATTTGGGTGAAGAACAACCATTAGCTCCAACCAATCCACAACCTTCCATGGCTCCACAAATGGTTGGCAAGCAAAATCCAATTTCAAATGCACAAGGCAGCCAAGAACAGCTCTAGACCAACTCAAATACCGATTATTGCTGCCCACGTGCAAGGAGTGAATGTACAAAGCAAAGGGACAGCAAAGAGATCCTTCATCACCATTCGAGTATCATTGATCGGATGAAGAAGACAAATGTTAATATATCAATGTAGGAATCCCTCTATCCCGAGGCCAAAGAGACTTGTTACAAGCTGCCATGAAGGGTGGCCAACTTCGAATCAGCAAGTTCGGATGCAAGAGAAAGTGCTCACAAATGCTTGCCCGACTGAGGGAAATCATGGAGGACAGCAAGGTAAAATGTTGAAGCCCCCTCCTTTATGTTTCATTAATCATTGGAAATCGGTTAGTGCACAATTGCATGATAGATTCGGGGCAAGTAGCTCGGTGATGCCTAAACAAATAGCTGATCGGCTAGGGCTCCGAGTATGAAACCATATCCAAAGGGTAGTAGTGCAGTGGATGGGACAGCAGTAACAACAATTGGGGTGATTAGAAACTTGAGTCTTACCTTGCATGCATGTCCAAATGTTGTTGTTTCACAAGATGTATCAGTCATAGACCTTCCACCACTCTTTGCCCTATGCTTGTCAAGGGACTTCACAGCCAAGATTGGGGGATATTTGTCTGCTGATTGGTCACACATGTTGTTCAGAATGAGGTATGGAACTAAGGCTACAATCAGGTCTGAACCTATTGCAAACTTCCACATTGAGCCTTACACTCCAAGTCAGATCAACGCCAATTGTTCAGCATTTGATCAAGAAGACCACCCAAGCACCGATGAAGCTGACACCAAGGTTGGGAGCATCCCGGATCTAACTCTTGATGAATGGGCAAACAAGGTACATGCTTTTGATCCTTATCAAGAAGTAGAAGAATCTGAGCTAGGGGTCTATTGTATACATGAAGAAAATCAGCCTATTCCTAACATCACCAAGCCAAACCACAAGGATGACAATGAGGTATGGCAGCTGTTTTTTGATGGATCAAGAAGTAGACAAGGTGCAGGAGGTGGAGCCATGCTTGTTTCACCTCAAGGAGTAAGGTACTATTCAGCTTTTAGATTTCAGTTTGCATGCTCCAATAACACTGCTGAATATGAAGCCTTAGTGCGAGGATGCATTGGGCAATCAAGAAGAAAATAAAGAACTTGCAAGTCTTTGGTGACAGTGAATTGATTGTAAATCAGGTCAAGGGACAACATGCTTTGCCAAGAATGATCTACTCGGGTGCTACTGAGAACAGGGGTGTGGGACTCCTCATGGAAGATTTTGAGGGTTTGGCATCAAATCCATTCCTAGGAAAGAGAATCAAGCTGGCTTGAGGCTTGCGGCGATAGGGGCAGCCTTTGACATTGTGGAAAGCATTCAAAAGACAAGGTACAGCCAAACATCCACGTGATTGTGAGGCCTTGATGCCGGATAACAATGTCGGTTGGCAAGTGTTTGAGAATGACCAGCAAATCATCCATTTCTTGCGAAAGAAGCCAGTTCTCGGCTAAGAATCAAGAAAAATTGGAACAGCAGTATGGTGACCAAGTGGTACAGCTGAGAACTAACAAGCTGCCCAAGGGACTTATCACTTTGGAGTCCATTTTTAATCCCAATGATCAGTTTAGAAAGGAGAAAGCAAACATTCAGGTCAAGAGAGAGGATTCAGTATCCATCTTGGTAGAAGAGAACAAACCATTGCAAATTGGAAAGATGACAACTGATCAAGAAAGGTATGAGTTCATACAGCTTGTGTCAAGAGTTCCCTGATGTGTTTGCATGGAGCTATGAAGATTTGAAAGGTTTCAATCCCAACTTAGCTCAGCATACCATTGAATTGGATCCAAATACTAAGCCTGTCAGGTAGAAACAAAGACCAGTCAATCCACACATGGAGCCTCTCATGAGGAAAGAATTGGACAAGCTGATTGAGTCAAGAATCATATTCCCAATCAAGCATTCTAGTTGGGTTGCCAACTTGGTTCCAGTCAGAAAGAAGAGTGGAGAGATCAGATTGTGTGTTGATTTCAGAGACTTAAATAGAGCATCTCTCAAGGACCATTACCCACTCCCTTCCATGGAGCAAATCTTGCAAGTTGTGGCTGGCTCCGAGAGGTTTTCACTACTTGATGGCTACTCAGGCTACAATCAGATTATGGTGAAGGAAGAAGACCAGTTCAAGACAGCCTTCACAACCAAATGGGGGACTTTTGCATACAGGAAGATGCCATTTGGGTTGTCCAACGCTAGTCTTTACCTTCCAAAGAGAAATGGACATGGCGTTCAAAGGTTTGATTAACAACGTGGTGCTGATTTACCTTGATGATATCACTATTTTTTCCAAAAATGCAGCAGACCACCTCTCTCATTTGAGACAAGTTTTCACGAGGTGTAGGAAATTTGGAGTGTCTTTGAATCCTAAGAAGTGTATCTTTCTTGCACATGAAGGAAAGCTCCTTGGCCATATTGTCTCCAAAGAAGGATTAGCAATTGATCCAGAGAGAGTCGAAGCCATAAGAGCACTACCATTGCCAAGCCACAAGAAAGCCCTTCAGAGTTTCTTGGGGAGGATAAACTTTGTTCGGAGGTTTGTCCCAGATTTTGCAGCCCTTGTCAAGCCCATCACCAAAATGTTAAAGAAGAGCATGGCTTTCAAGTGGACAGCAGAAGGCAAGGAGAGTTTTGAAGCAATCAAAGAAGCCATTTCTCAAGCACCAACTCTCATCAACCCGGACTTCTCCAAGGATTTCATCCTCTATGCATTTGGAGGTAATGACACTATTTTTACTGCCATTTTGGTACAGCGAGAAAAAGGATAATGATGAGCAGCCAATTGCCTTCTTGACCCGAGCCTAGATGACTATGAGGTGAAGTACTCTTTTATTGAGAAGCATGTCTTTGCGTGTCGAAGCTTGAAGAAATTCAAGCATTTAGTCTCAAACAACAAGGTCCAGTTGCTGGTCTCACATGTTGGGGTTAAGGACTTCCTCCTCAACAAAGATTTGAATGAGAAAAGGGTAGGTTGGATCACCCATGTCATGGAGTATGACATTGAGATCAAAATCACCAAGCTGGTAAGAGGAAAAGGATTGTGTGAGCAGCTGGTTTTGGGGAAGCAAAAAGAAGCATGCAATGAAGGAGAGGTTGTTTTGACAGTTCAAGACAGCCATGAGCCATGTGGCACTCAAGAAGAAAACAATGCTGCCCCCACTCCTTGCTGGACCCAAGGTATAATGCACTTCCTAAGCACAGGCCTATGCCCTCCGGAGATGAACAAGACCCAAAGAAGACACTTGATTGCGAGGCTGTCCCATATGCCATTGTTGATGGAGTTTTGTTCAAGAAAGATGTGAATGGAGTCTTGCTTTGAGATGCATTAGCACAAATCAGATTCATAGGGTGTTGGAAGAGTTCCATGGTGGATCAGCTGGTGGTCATTTTGCACCGAGAGTGACAGCTCTAAAAATCATGAAGGCTGGTTATTATTGGCCTAAAATTTTCAGTGATTGCTATGCATGGATCAAGAGGTGTAAGAATTGTGCATTCTTCACAGGAAAAGAGAGACTTGCTGCCCTTCCATTGCATCCAATCTCAGTTGACCAGCCATTCATGCAATGGGGTTTGGACTTCATTGGAGTCATTAATCCCAATTCAAGTCAAGGGCACAAATGGATTTTGATAGCCACGGACTACTTCACCAAGTGGACTGAAGCAGTAGCACTCAAAGAAGCAAATGAGTCCAGCATCTTAGACTTTTATGAGGGGATAGCAACCAGATTTGGTATACCTGCTACAATAATCTCAGATAATGCATTGGCATTCATTGGATCCAAGGTGACTGAGTGGGCTGTCAAGAATGGGATCTACCTAAGCACTTCATCAAACTATTACCCTCAAGGTAATGGCCAGGCCGAGTCTACAAACAAGAACTTGTTGAGGATCATTAGGAGGACTCTTGATGAGAATCAGAGGTCTTGGCATACCAAACTGAAATCAGCCTTATGGGCTGATAGGATAACTCCCAAGAGATCCACAGGTAACTCTCCATTCAAGCTTGTTTATGGAAGAGAGGCAATCTTGCCCATGTCACTTGAGTTGCCAACATTGGAACTCATGAAGCAATTAGAGTTGCTAGAGTTTGAGCCCATGGAGGTGAGATATGCAGAGTTGATGGAGCTGCAGGAGGTCAGAAATCAGGCATCCCAAGCAATGGAAAAGGATCAAGCTTTGATCAAAAAGACCTTTGATAGGAAGGCCAAGGATAGATCTTTTCAGGTTGGAGATCTAGTGTTGAAATGGGATGTGGATAGAGCAAAACCGGGAAGGCATTCAAAATTTGATGCCATTTGGAGTGGCCCATACATGGTCACGAAGTGCAAGAACAACAATGCTTTCCAATTGGCCTCATTGGATGGTGAAGAACTGCAGATTCCAGTCAATGGAATCTATCTCAAGCGTTGCTTCTAGAGGGAAATTTACCACCTTGTAAATATTAGATTAGATTTTCATTCCTCCAAGTGCTTTGCACATTGTTTTGTTGTAGGTTAGTTTTGCTTTCCCTAAGTGCTTTGGCACAGCTTGCTGTCCCTGGAGATGTTTTGCAGTCCTTGCTTCCATCATGTGATATTCCATCTTCCTCCTTGCACATTCTAAGTCAGTTGAGGTTCTAAATAGAATATTTGATGACTCCATGCCCAATGGACTGCTTCAGGAAACTGGTATTTTCATCTAGCAGGCAGATGACCCCTCTGAGTCACCAAAATTGTTATCCAAAATGGTGCCCCAGCTCATTTTTGTGGCTAACTCCTTGTGTTCTTGCCTCTCTTGTGCCTCAGTCTACATTTTTTTGATTTTCGGCACTCAAGGCTTTCTAGAAATGGCACCATCAGATAGAGCTCTCTCTCAGCTTTCCAGAAAGGTAAAGTTTTGCCTCCTAACTCCTTATATTTTTCAAGTTATGGCTCGGCGGAGTTTTTGTGGAAAATTTTCCCATTTGAGGCCCGCAGCCAATAGGAAGCTGCCACGTGGCAGAGGAGTTCGGGGGTCGGAGGCAAATTTGAATTTTTTCCAAAAGAGTATAAAAAGGTCGATTTTCAAAGGAAAACCCACGGAAAAGAGAAGGAGAGAGAATTCCAGAGTGAATCAGAGCTTGCCACGTGGCATCCGACCAGCGGAGCGTGGGGAATTTTTGAAAAATTTTCCAAAGACAAAAAAAAGGTAAAATTTGAAAAAATTTCCCATCGATCCGTTTTTGGGCCGTTTTTGCCCTAAATCTTCAAACGATCATATCTTTTGATCCAGAGCTCAGATTTTCACGTTCTTTATATCATTGGAAAGCTGTTAAAATTATCTACATGATTCCATGGTCAATTTCTAATTTTGGTTCAGTTTGGAGAGAGAAAATTCAAAAACAGTTCTGGTACGTGTCCATGGCCAGAAATGACATTTCAACAACCAAATTTAATACAGAATGGGTCGCATTCTTCTCGATATAGTCAAAAATGACGGGGTATGGGTTTGTAAGGTCCTCCATGCTGTTTTAATGCATTTTCCATCAATGAGGAAGGGCTCCCATGTTTTTTCACATTTTCTCTCTCCTGGGCTCGACCCATGTACTGTAAAAGCTAGATTTGGCTCATTTCTTCATGGTTGAACACTTTTTGGCATTGAAAACTTCTTCTTTCACCTCCAGCAAGTGATAGTTGTAAGAATCAGACCTTTTTCACAGTTTGTAACAGGTTTATACCTCTTTGATGGTGGAATGCAAGAGATTTTTACATGGAATTGACAGTGCAAACTCTGTGAATGCTTTCAGTCCTCTGTTTGTATTGTTTTACTTCATTTTAAGACCTCTAATTACATCTATCAGCTTGTGTATGTTTTCCCTTGTTGCATTTCATGAATTTGTGTCTATTTACATGGCAAAAAATGTTTCACCACTCCTTTTGGTGCATCACCATCTTTAGTTTAGTTTCATTTTTGCATTTTTATCCCTGTCTCCTTGCAATTTAGAGTAGGATTAGGATCTGAACCTCTGTAGTTGTGCAAAATATAGATCTAAATCAGAGGAGTTTGAGGAACCAACCTCTAATCTGGAGATTCCTCTCTCATTTTCACAAGTCCCACACTTGGAGAGAGGTTTCCATGTTGTGCAATCACCTTTGGATGCTGCTGATCAAATTGATCACGTCATTTTCATGTCAAAATCCTTGCATTTGCAACATCAAAGAGGTAGAAAATTGTTACAATCATGAAGAAGGTCCATACTTGCAAAAATCACTTGTTGAAGGTGAAAGAAGAAGTTGTTATCCAAAGAAAATGTCCCCCTAAAAATGAGCCAAATCGCTTTTTTTTACAATGCATGGGTCGAGCCCAGAGAGAGAAAACATGTAAAAAATGTGGGAGCCATTCCTCATTGAATGAAGATACATTAAAATAGCATGGGAATCCTTACAGACCCATGCCTTGACATTTTTGGCCATGCTAAAGAAGAATGCGACCCATTTTGCATTAAAACCGGTTGTTGAAACGTCATTTCGCCATTAACACGCGCCGAGACATTTCTTGATTTTAACTCTCCAAACTGAACCGAAATGCAAAATTTACCTTGTAATCATGTATATAATTTCACCATCTTTCCATTGATATAAAGAACGTGAAAATCCAAGCTCTGGATCGAAAGATATGGTGATTTGAAGATTTAGGGCAAAAACAGCCCGAACGGATCGGCAGAAAAAGTTTAAATTTTTACCCGTTTGGTCCTTGGAAAAATTTCAAATTTTCCCGCACTCACCACTTGGATGACATGTGTCGAGCCCCGATTGATTGGAGCTCATCCTTTGAAATTTTCCTTTTTACCCTTCCTTAAAAATTTTTGCCACTTGGACACGTGGCACTATTTTATTGGCTCGGGCCTGAGGGGCGCAATTTTACCTTGCGTCAAACACTTAGCAATTTTTTCAACTTTCTTCCCCTTCTGACATGTGGCACATTCTGATTCATCCGTGGGCCTCCTTGTCTCTTTTGCAGCCTTTTCACCTTTTCGCGTCCCACGCGTCCCTCGCGTACTTTTGTCCCTGTTTGGGCATGTAGCCCCGGACGAATATCTCCAAACTACCCAAAATGGATTGTCTTTCGGCAAACCGGTCGATTCGATTGCATTCCACGCGTACTTTTGTCCCTACCTGTCCCAAATCACGTGAAATAGATACTTAGGCAATTTTCCTTTCTTTCACCATTTCGAAGCTTTTCGCATCTCACACGTCCCTCACGTACTTTTGTCCCAACTTGTCCCTGCATAAATATCTCCGAATCTAGCCTTTCCTTGGATGCTTTTCGGCAAACAGTGATTCACGTCCAGCCGCATACTTTTGTCCCGGCTATCCCAAACCACACGAAACAAAAGACTTAGATGATTTTTCTTGCTTTCGGCCATTTTGGCTCCAAGCTTGGTACGAAAAAAACCTCGATCGACCCAACCCTTCGACTCCAAAATGCTTTAAAACAGTCTGCGCAACCTTATTTTTCCATTTTTTCTAACTCGTTGGGATTTCTTCTTGGATGGGAGAGTTCGAAAAGGCTGAGGGTACCCTAAAAACATGATTTTGGGCCTCGAATCAATCTTACTTGCTTGGGACTGAATAATTTGATGCATGTTATCAAAATTACCTTGAGGGTGAATTTTAGATAACATTTACCTTTCTGGAAAGCTAGCTAGAAAGAGCTCTATCCAATGGTGTCATTTCCGAAAGGTTTTGAGTGCTGCGAAAAGTAAAATATTATGACTGAGGCACAAGAGAGGGAAGAATGAGAGGAGTTAGCCACAAAATGAGCGGGGGCACATTTTGGATAACAATTTTGGTGACTCAGAGGGGTCATCTGCCTGCTGGATGAAGTTACTTGCCTTTGAAGCATCCATTGGGCATGGAGTCATGAGTTGTAGCCTCGCAAACTGATCTCGAACTTTGAAAACCTCCTCTCTAAGCCACTTGAAACCCACTTGAAAAATGGACATGCAAGAGCAAAAACAGCACCACAAAAACTATGTACAAAGCTAAAGGTCATACATGCTCCAAAATAGAACATGCAGTGTGCACAAGAACTTCTTTTACTGAAAGCAAAACTACATATCCTACTTTAACTGGAAGCAAAAGTGGGCTAAACAAACCCTGCAATTGGTTGGGAGAAATAGCTTCCTTTCTCAAAAGTTGCAACCATGCAACGGATTTGGCATTGAACATGGCTGATTAGATGAGTGGAAAATCAACAAGAAGCTAGTCTTCTACCCAAATCATCAAGGTGTTAACTAAAAACAAATCCAATACCTCTTTTAGTTGCTCTACATTTAGATTGAAGAGGTATGACAAATGATCCTCGAAGTTTGGTAGCTCACCCTCATGCTTAGAAGCAAGCATGACTGGTTGTGACTTCTCCTTTGACTCCAATGAAGTCAAATACCTCATTGGGAAAGGTATGATCCATTTGATATGCCCATAGCTCTTATTTTCAACTCCAAAAATGAAGTCTTCTTGTAGACCTTCTTGGGTGGGTGATGTGGAAGCAATGGTAGGACTTTTCTGCCCTTTCTCTTCCTTCATGGCAACATGGAACTCTTCTATAGTGTGTAACTCCTCGTTATTGATTGTAACATCCAATGAAGTTGCTTTTGCATTGTTGTTACCTGCTGCAATACATTGTTAGCTTTGGAGCTCCTCCATTGTAGCTTTTGGAAGATCAAATTCTTCCAGCTTTGTTTCAAGAGGCATGTTGCAAACTGTAGGCTATTGTCCTTGAACTCTTTTGTCCATGGCAGCAAGTTCTTGTTGTTGGAGAACGAATGGTGAAGAAGGAAACATGGTAATTTCAGCTAGCTCTTCATCTAAACATTCTTCTAAGTCTGATGGAAAATCAAACTCTTGAATGTCTTGCTGCAGCAAAGTCTCTCCCTCTTGTATGGTGGCCTCCAAATCTACATTTTCTTCACCCTGTATAACTTCATTTTCAAACATGAAACTTGTCAATCCAAACTCATCCCAAAAATCAGATTGTTGGAGAGATGAAGTGGGAGAGAAGCATGAAATTTCTTGTGCCTTTTGCTCACAATTTGGACCTGTTTTATTCACCTCCATAATGGCTTCATCAATCAAATCAGCCCCTTCAAATGAAAGCAAAAACGTATCAATAATGCTTCCTTCTTCTACTATTGTAAAAACTGACTTGACCTCATCCATTTGCTCCTCAAAGATGGGGTTTTGAGATGGTTTTCCTTCCTTCTCGATGGCTGATTTTGTAGTGCAAATTGGATCAACATTTTCTTTGGGAAAAGTGCCAACATGGACACCCAACTCATCACCAACAAACCGCTTGTTTTTCTCTTTTTCTTCTTCACCGCTGTTATAAAATCAGCCTTGTTTTCCACTTGTTCTCCAACTTCAACATCCTCTATTGGTTTCACCATCAAGGGGATTTTTGTAATCCCGAATTTAAGAGCCCAACTCTTCAGACTTTGAATTTCTTCATCCTTGTTTGGCTCTTCTTTTCTGCTTGTTGTTTTCCTTGATTGGTATTCTGATTTTTATCCTCCCAACATGGATTTGGGAATGTAAGAGGAGAAGTGGATTGTAACTCAATTGATTTTGCAATTTTTTGTGGTGGTGGAGGAGGTAGGAACTCTTATTTCTTTAGAGGGAATGGCTGTTTGGAAGGGAAAAGGACAGAAGAATTGAGATGGAGTGGAAGACTAGGGAATGGAGAAATGGATTCAACACTTGGGACAGCAGATGGAGAGTTTAAAACTTGACACTGCTGAGATAAAACATATTGGGAAAGAGGGAGAGAAAAAGCATGAGATGGTGTGCTTACTTGTTGACAAGGTTGTTGAATACTCCTCTCATACACCTTTATTCCTTCAGTCCACTTTGCAAGCAATGGTAGTGTTGTAATCATGAAGGATAGCTTCTCTTGAGGGCTGTAATGCCTTGGAAAAGGTCCCACCCATGGATAAGGTGCTCTACAACCGATTCTAAATGCTTTCATTTGTGCTTGAGCCTTGGATTGCACCATGTTTACCTCCATCTTTTAGATTTGTTCCAACAAATCTGCATTTTCTTCTTGACTGCCCTCACAACTAGCATACCCTTGTGCTTGACATGCTTCATATCCAAACTGACTTTGGTACTTTGTTGCTCATATGGGTAGACATGCTAATTTTGAATTTGATCAAAATGCTAATTTGGAGGATTTGTAAAACATGTTGGAGGTGTGATATATCTTGCTGTTGTAAATGTGAATTCCATGATGGAAATTAAGTCATGATTACACAACTTCATGGAATGGAAAAGAATGAAAATGATGGAAAGAAGAATGGATGGAAATGAATGGAAAACAGTGTCTCGCAACTTAGAGAATGAGTTGTTTACTAGATGGAGTCGCGGATGTGCTTTTGAAAGTGCCTCCAAAAGGATAAATCTTTAACAAGAACACACCAACCTATCAAAGATAAAGTGGAAGACCTCTAAGGTCCCACCCAAAGATGCCAAAATCTGTTGTGGCAAATCAGCAAAGACACCCCAAGATGTTGATCGATTTCTAGTTTGATTATACTAAGCATCCAGGTGTGATTGCACAACATTGAATCCTCTTCCCAAGTGTGGGACTTGTAAAATGGAAAAGGAATCTCCTTATTAGAGGTTGGTGCCTCAACTCCTCCGATCAGCTAATTCACTTGTACAATTGCAGAGAGTTTAAACTCCTAAATCTACTCTAAATTCCAAAGGGACAAGGATTGAAAATGCAAAAAGAAAGAACTAATGCTTGATAGGTGATGCACCAAAGGAGTTGTAGACACCGATGCTACATGAAATACACAATCCACAAGGAAACACACCACAAAACATGCACAAATGCTCAAAATGTAATGAAAGATCAAGAAAGCAATGATAGATATATGAAAGGATTGAGGGATTTTAATCACAGAACATGTATCAACATCTCAGATCCAATAAAGTACATTACAGTGATCCAGAGGCAAGAAAAGGTGCTGCATTACATGGAAAGGTAAAATTTCTTCACAAATTCTACCAAGGAAGAAGAAAAAGGAAGTTACAGAGCTGAAAAGTGTCTCCCCTTTGCAAAAATGAACTCATTCTGGCTTTTACAGTGCAAACCACGACCCCAGGAGAGAGAAACATGGGAAAACATGCAAGGGGTTCAACCATTGACCAAAATGTCATCAAAACAAATGGGCACCCTAATGCATCATCGTAACATCCCCATTTTAAGATACTAGAACAAGGGAATTTTTTTTTTTTTTATATACAACGTTCTCTGTTATGAATTATATAATTCAAACACACGTTCAAGTTTTAATAATTGTTCTCTACCCAAACAACATACAGTTTGGAACACACAATTTCCTTTTAAAACTAATGTTCCCTGTTCACATATTTACAATATGGAACACACATTCAATGCCATTCAATCTTATAACAGATTCTATATGCTGCTGTAAATGACTCGAAGAACTGCCGATCTCCCATTTTCATGGCTCGAGTTTCAACGATCCTTCATTTCATGACTCGCAACAACCGATCCTTCATGTTCATTCATGCATAGTATATTATATATACCAGCTTCTCTTAACCAAGCTTCGTTATCGAAGTGATCCATTTAAGAAGCCTATCTCGAATATCTCATATCGATATTCATCTCGACATCCCGCATCTTAAATTAAGTGATTAGGACAACGCAACCAACACTTGCGATACTTTGGCCAAAGATTTTCACATGCTTTGCATGATCATATTCCTGGATGTGATACACATCAATGGAATACGTCCTTCACTTCACTTCACCGTTATCTAGAATGGTCTTTCCCGGTTCCTACCACCTCTCTTGATTTAAGGTCGATTTAAACTTTCAATTTCCAACTAGCAATATGAACGAATATAGGAAGGCACTCTGTAACTAAAGATACGCAGACATACTACGGTGTCGTTCCCCACGACTCCGTGTGTCTAGTTATCTTTAGTACTCCGGAGTCACTCCGTATACGTGATCATACTCCTATCCCCAGCCAAGAACTTCACATTCAGCCTATGTATTCTTGATGTTTTAATTCGGGAGGGCATTGCAATATGTCGGCTATAACATTGTGTCATCATGAAGACCCCGCTTCATGAAGACACCTTGTCAGTAGCGTATATCAATGTCCTATGGAATCCTCCCATCGAGAGTACACATCCCGCTCAAGTGATTTGGATATAATCTTAATATTTAAGATCAACTTTCAAAGAACCATGCTGATCCTTTATCCTCGCTCCTCACATTACTATTGTACGTAGCTAAGAGAGACTAAATCTGTCCTTTAGCTTGTTATGCATCTTCTCCTTCTAACCGAAGGGCTGCATTTCTCTACTTGGTTTTCTTCTTAATCTTCAAATTAAGCAGCCCATTACCGACGGACGTGATAAGTTTAACCTATTAAACTTAACCAGGATTTTTACAACTGTAACTAAATTCAGAATTCCAGCTTACTAGACGTCATTTAAACGAGGTCTAATTCCCAATAAATGTATTCATTTATTCTCCTTAACATTACATAGTTAAGGTCCATTAGTTATGGATATACTTATCCCATATCCTTTCTTTCTGAATTTAACATACGAGGTCATTAATGGAGTTCGAAAGCGAAGTTCGATTACTCCTAAGTTAATTGATATTCCTTAGCTTCCGAGCTAATCCTGAATACCTATCAGTTATGGGATCATTTTCTTCCTAATCCTTTTTAATGTCAATTAAGAATTCATCTTTACCCAAGTATGAACTAATTGCACATTCCAACTTAAAAGTTGCATTTAGGTAAGAATAGATATCAGTTCCTTTTTAACGTCCATCCAAGGACAATTAAATAAATCCAAATCAAGAAATAACATTATATTTCCAATTTAATCAACAATATCGACTGATATAGTCATTAAAATACCACACTTGTATTTGTATTCATCATCCATTTCATAATCCATACATTTGCCAATCCAACTGACTGGACTTTGTTTAAATAAAACATCATTAAAACTCATAAATAGAAGAATGTACTTTCTTCTTTTCACAATTCCTCGAAGAGGAATAATAGTAAACAAATACAATTCATCTTCGGTCAATCAAAGAAGCATCAGAAAACAGCCATGTCTTTGTTCTAATCAATTCCATTGCAAAAATTTCTTGCACGGGTCAGTTCAATGAACTGAGCATATTAAGCACTTATCATTAAAATGAGGTGCTTCAATTAACTGTCTCAATAAAAGAACCCTGCTTTTATGAAACGACAGTAAGAACATCAATCAAAAATCAAGCATCAAAGAATGGGCAGCATAACAACTGAACCATCAAATACCATCCCAATCAGCCAAAGAACTGCTGTCCTATTTTCCACATGACCGTTACAAGTCCCAAATTACAATAATTGTAAAGTTTAGGAATACAAGTAGCATACTGCTGATATAACATAACTGTTATCCTTTCCACCCTTTCATTAATAATAAATGCAAAAGGGTAAAACTAACTGAAACGTAAACCAATTACTTTCCTTTCAGTTCATGCATCACATTAGATTCCAAGCAATCAAGCACAGACGAGAAAGCAAACAACAATGCATATAGTTGCTCATATCTAAGCACTACAAGATTCGTTATTAACGATTACAAATTTCCAGCTGAATGAAAGAAGAAAAGATCATTTTTCCAAGTTATCCAACCACATTCCTATCTCTTTCCTCATGACTGTTCTAAAAATTGAATCCAACCGAGACACAAATCAAGATAACAGTTCAGAGTGAAACTTACAAAATCCATTCGAAATTCACTTTCCAGCAGCAAGAGTAATTTCATTCATAATCAGCTTTAAATGAAAACAAGGAAGAATTTATCGTCCTTATCAATACTTCATTTAAATCAGGCTCATATGAATACCCAAAAATAGGTTAGTACAACATCGTATTTATCATAGATCAAATAGTATAAGGATGCATACTATATATTTACTGAACTAGAAGACCCCATACTTCTTTCACTGTATTTTTAACCAAATAAACAGTTATACAATCATGCAATCAATTAATCACGTGACCTTCTATATCCAGGATCGCGTACAGTTCAAAATACGATTTACACATTGTTGTTACCTACAGCAAGACTTAATCATAATGCATAATAAAGCTTCCAATGCTATTCCAAAACTCAACAGCAAAAAGAGAAAATTTCATTCCTTTAATCTTTTGCTAAGAAAACAACCATTTTCTTCAGACTCAACAAGAATTGTTCAGGCCGATTTCATTTCTTCTAAATGACAGTGCCAAGATCAGAAGACCACACGAAACAATTAAATATTTCATTTGTACAGAAAGCACAACACTCAGAAAATAATTTAAATGCCACTGTCCTCTCTACAGACTGAACTTATAAAGTTCAATAAACCACCCGACTACTGATTTTATCAATTCAAACAGCAGAAAGAAGAAGAATTCCTTACCAATAAATGTTTCTACCCGAATCCATTTTTCTATTCACAATGATGTACAGAACCCAAAATGTGATTTTCATGTAATAATACCCTTATTAATAAAAACCCGCATAGGATATCAGATGCACAACAAGGTACAGTCAAGACAGATCCAAACCACCTACTTATTTCCAAAATTTTCCATATTATACATAAATAAAAAGCTGAGTTCTTGTTCACAACTACAGCCCGAACTAGAAGATCGAACAGTATCAATTAAAACACAACAAATCATCCAACCCCCACAACAAGAATCAACATAATTCATTTAATGCACAGAAATACAAGCCAAGCTCGTTTTCACGACTACTGTCCGAGCTGTAAGATCAAGTCGTTTCCATAAAACACAACCAAATCAACCTTTCATTCCAGCAAGAAAGAATGTATTCATTTATAAGTTCAGAAGAAAAACAATTTCTTTTCTAGCTCCCACGAATACCCAAATTGTATTCGTCCATTTATATAAAAGAAGAAGCACAACAATAATTACATTACTATCATTTCCCTCTAACCGAGCTCGTAATGCTCAGATAAAACTCTAATGCCAATTCCTTTAAAATCCAAAAATGCTATTTCCTTTTAATCCCGAAACAGCAGAAGGAAAGGAAAAGTCTTATTTCCTTTAAGAAAAATTTCAGTATAGAAACGACATCAAGCAACTCGTACATCATGTGCAATTTTATCACAAAAGTTCATATAACAAAAGAACAATCGCACAGCAATGAAAACAACCCACACTGCCTGCACCGTTCTTATATAGCATTTAATCAGAGAAAAACCCATTTCGAATTCCCAAATACTGTCAACAACCAACACAACAAGTTCTTATTCCAACTCAATTCATGCAAAGACGGATCAAATCACAATAACAAGAAAACGATTTCACCCATACCATTCCAAACAATGACAGCAAGAATCAACTAGCCCAAATCGTCTCAATCATGACAACAATCAGATAAATCAAAAACCCAAGAGCAGGGTTGTTTTAATGAGACGCTTAAACAAAGCAAGTGTTTTAAAGAGAAGGGCTTAACATGCCTGCAATTTCTTTTCCAAAACTCGAAGAAAACCACGTTTACAGAAGGTGTTTCCTTCCACGGTGACAGCAGCAAGCTTCCAAACAAGCTCTTCCTCTTCAGGCTCAGCAACAACCTCCAAATTTCCAAAGAACAGTGATAAAATCCAAATGAAACTGGTTCGACAGAACCAAGCAAAAACCAAATGCAGAGCAACTTCTCAAAATCTGAATCAACACAATAAACAATCAACATTTCCTCCATACACTTTCCAAGGCGGACTGGTCACGAAGACCAAAAAAATTAAATGCATTAAAGACTCAGCCTTTTCCTATTTTCCCACGCCACCGCCGACTTGGGTTGGCGAACTCCCAAGTTCAAATTTTGCATGCAAAACCAAATTTAGCCTCATAACCAACTAACTACCTCCATCTTTCTCCCTGTCCCCGCCAAACTGGCGCTGTCCACATAAGGACTCCTCATTAATGCCATTAAACACCCTTCATCCTTATCCTCTTCCCCCAAGGGTCTGCGCGTCCCCTTTAGGTTAGGATTAGTTTAGGATTCATTTTAGTGTTCGACCTAGGTCATAGCCTAGTCTTTAGGTTAATAGGACTTAGGTTTATGTTAGTCATTTTAGAATTTAAAAATCCACTTAGGATAGTAGTTTAGGATGTAAGGTAGAACTTAGGATTAGCTTAGGATTTAATTCCTTCTAACATCTAACACTAATCAACCTCCAATCTAGTCTTCCAACCGACATTCATGTCAATGCTGTGCGGGAGACGTTTCATCCTTTGCTTCACATGCCGAGCCACTCGTGTCGGACATTTCCCGACTCACGAGGTCTTAAGTACAAAAGGTGCATGGTTCGAGAATCGAACCTTTGTCGTTGGCATCTACGTGCCAGCTGCTCATACCTGAAATCAGGTGCTGCACATTTATATCAACCTGCAATTCAGTCAAGAGTAAATCGACAAAGCGATTACAAAAAGGCCACAGCATATAGAATTCAGCAAGCATACGACAATTTGTCGTCACATCAGTAACATACAAGCAACAATAACTGCTGTCCCATGCAAATAAATTACAGCATGCAAGAATCCCGATTTGCAACACATTCCCTTAAGATCAAAATATATCTTAACATGTTTGCCTTCATTTCAGCAGATACAACAGTATGAAAAATAATCACCAAGATAACTTACAAAATCAGGGTGTTACATGACCCATTCCCTAACATTTTAAACCATGCTTTGGGAGAGAATGTGAGCCATTCTTCATTAAAAACGGTGGTTGAAACGTCATTTCGTCGATGACCACATGCCGAAGTGTTTTTATTTTCTCTCTCAAAACTCCACCAAAATCTAAAATTGACCCCGAGAATCTTGTAGAGAATTTCACCAACTTTAAATTGATATAAAGAATGTGAAAACCGAGCTCTGGATTGAAAGATATGGTGATTTGAATTTTTAGGGCAAAACAGGGCCAAATCGGGTCGGAGGAAAATTTTTCAAATTTTTACCTTTTTGGTCATTTGGAAAAATGTTCAAAATTTCCCCATGCCCCACCGAATAGGCCACGTGGCAGCATCTCATTGGCCGCGGGCCTTTCGGGGAAAATTCTTCCAAAAACTTCACCGAGCCATAACTTGAAAAATACATGGAGTTAGGAGGAAAACTTTACCTTTCTCGGAAAGCTAAGAAAGAGCTCTATCTAATGGTGTCATTTCCGAAGGTTTTGAGTGCCTGAAAAGAAAAATATTATGACTGAGGCACAAGAGAGGGAAGAATGAGAGGAGTTGGCCACAAAATGAGTAGGGGGCACATTTTGGATAACAGTCATCAGTTCCTCGGTTAGATTTATCACTTACAAGTCAGTGCAGAGGTCTATATTCCTAACCCTACCCTAAATTCCAAAGGAGACAGAGATAGAGAATGTAAAAAGCTAAAACTAATGCTAATAGGTGATGCACCAAAGGAGTGGTGAGCATTTTTATACGTAGATTGACATAGTCCATAAAAATGCAACAAAGAACCTCATGCACAAACCGATAATTGTAATGAAGGATCATAAATTAACCAAACAACACGAGCGAGAGGATGAAAACTAATCACGGAGAGGCTGTATTGTTATTTTAATCATCAAAATCACTTGCATTACAACACCTGAGAGGCAAAATAAAGTTGCAGCTCTTAGAAAAGGTCTTATATTCCACCAAAATCACTTCCAAGGTGAGAAAGGGGACCTGTAATACACAAAAATGTTCAACCTTTGAAAATGAGCCAAATCTGGCTTTTACAGTGCAAGGGATGAGCCCAGGAGAGAGAAATGCGGGAAAACATGGAAGGGATTCAACCATTGACCAAAACACATTCAAAACAGCATGGGCATCCTTACAGACCCATCCCTTGACATTTTTAGCCATGCTGGGAGAGAATGCGAGCCATTCTTCATTAAAAATGGTGGTTGAAACGTCATTTCTGTCCATGACCATGTGCCAGAGGTGTTTTTCTATTTTCTCTCTCCAAACTCCATCAAAATGCAAAAATTACCTATAATCTTGTAGATAATTTCACCAGCTTTCCATTGATATAAAGAACGTGAAAACCGAGCTCTGGATCGAAAGATATGGCCATTTGAAGTTTTAGGGCAAAACAGGGCCAAATCGGGTTGGCGGGCAAAAATTTGAATTTTGCACCTTTTTGGTCATTTGGAAAAATTTCCAAAATTTCCCTACACTCCACCACTCTAGGTGCCATATGGTGACATCTCATTGGCCGTGGGCCTTTCAGAGAAATTTTTCCAAAAAAACTCCATCGAGCCATAATTTCAAAAATACAAGGAGTTAAGAGGAAAACTTTACCTTTACGGAAGGCTGAGAAAGAGCTCTATCCAATGGTGTCATTTCTAGAAGGTTTTGAGTTCTGAAAAGCAAAATATTATGACTGAGGCACAAGAGAGGAAAAAATCGAGGAGTTAGCCACAAAAAAATGAGCGGGGCACATTTTGGATAACAATTTTGGTGACTCGGAGGGGTCATCACGCTGTCTTTGGATGAAGTTACCAATTGCTGAAGCAATCCATTGGGTATGGAGTCATTGAATTCTCTGTTTGATACCCCAAATGACTAGAACACTGTAAGGAGGAAGATGGAATATCACGATAGAGAAAGGCCTACAAACACATCTCCAGAACAACAAGCTTGTGCCAAAGCACTTAGGGAAAGAAAAACTAATCTACAACAAAACAATGTGCACAAGCACTTGGAGGAATGAAAAACCTAAACTAATATGTACATGGTGAAGCATTTCCTTGATGCAATGCTTTAGATGGATTCCATTGATTTGGAATCTGCAGTTCTTCACCATCCAATGAAGATAAGCTGGAAAACATTGCTATCCTTACACTTTGTGACCATGTATGGGCCACTCCAAATGGCATCAAATTTTGAATGCCCTCCCATTTTTTCTCTATCCGCATCCCATTTTAACACTAGATCTTCAACTTGGAAGGATCTGCTTGGCCTTTCTATCAAAGGTCTTCTTTATCAAAGTCTGATCCTTCTCCATTACTTGGGATGTCGATTTCGATTTCTTGGAGCTCCATCAATTCTGCATATTTGACTTCCATGGGCTCAAACTCCAACAACTCCAACTGTTTCATGAGTTCCAATGTTGGCAACTCAAGTGATATGGGAAAATTGCCTCTCTTCCATAAACAAGCTTGAATAGAGAGTTACCCGTAGATCTTTTAGGAGTTATCCTATCGGCCCATAAGGTTGATCTCAATTTGGTATGCCAAGACCTCGATTCTCATCAAGAGTCCTCCTAATGATCCTCAACAAGTTCTTGTTTGTAGATTCAGCTTGGCCATTACCCTGGGGGTAATAGTTTAATGAAGTACTTAGGTAGATCCGTTCTTGACAGCCCATTCACTCACTTTGGATCCAATGAATGCCAATGCATTATCGATATTATTGTAGGCTTTGGTATGCCAAATATGGTTACTATTCCCTCATAGAAGTCTAGGATGCTAGATTCATTTGATTCCTTGAGTGCTACTTTTGCTTTAGTCCATTTGGTGAAGTAATCATGGCTATTAAAATCCTTATGCCCTTGGCTCGAATGGGATTAATAACTCCAATGAAGTCTAAACCCCATTGTATGAATGGTTGGTCAACTGAAATTGGATGCAATGGGAGGACAGCTAGCCTCTCTTTACCTATGAAAAATGTACAATTCTTGTACCTCTTGATCCATGAATAACAATCATTGAAAATATTGGGCCAATAATAACCAGCCTGTTATCCAAAATGTGCCCCTGCTCATTTTTGTGGCTAACCCCTTGTGTTCTTAGTTTGTCTTGTGCCTCGAGTCTCCATTTTTATTTTTGGCACTCAAATCTTTCTAAAAATAGTCGGGAAGGGCCCACGCCCAATCGAATGTGCCATGTGGCACCGGAGTGGTGGAGCACGGGAAAATTTGAAAAAATTTCCAAAGACCAAACGGGTAAAAATTCAAACTTTTTGCTCGCCGATCCGATTTTGGCTTGTTTTTTGCCTAAACTTCAAATCGCCATATCTTTCGATCCAGAGCTCGATTTTCACGTTCTTTATATCAATCAAAGCTGGTAAAATTATCTACAAGATTCCATGGTAATTTTTTCATTTTGGTTTGGTTTGGAGAGAAAATCAATAAACTTCTCTCGGCACGTGGTAATAGCCGAAATGACGTTTCAACAACCAGTTTTAATGCAAAATGGGTCGCATTCTTCTTCAGCATGGCCAAAAATGTTAGGGCATGGGTCTGTAAGGACTCCCATGCTATTTTAATGCATCTTCATTCAATGGGAATGGCTCCCATGTTTTTTTACATGTTTTCTCTCTCCTGGGCTCGACCCATGCATTGTAAAAGCCGATTGGCTCTTTTTTGAGGTTGAACATTTTTTTGGATAGCAAGCTTCTTCTTTCACCTTCAACAAGTGATTTTGGTAAGTATCGACCTTCTTCATGATTGTAATAGGTTTTTTCCTCTTTGATGTTGCAAATGCAAATATTTTGACAATGAAAAATGACAGTGCGAGACTGCGTGATCATTTTTCAGGTCCTTTGTTTGTATTGTCTTGCTTCATTTCGGACCTCTAATTGCATCTTATCACTGTGTATGATGTTTCATGTTGCATTTTATGAAATTGTGTCAATTTTCATGAACAAGAAGTGTTCACCACTCCTTTGGTGTATCACCTATTAGTTTAGTTTCAATTTTTACACTTTCTATCTCTGTCTCCTTGGAATTTAGAGTAGGATTAGGATTCAAACCTCTGCAATTGTGTAAATAACAAATCTAATCAGAGGAGTTTGAGGAACCAGCCTCTAATCTGGAGATTCCTCTCTCATTTTACAAGTCCCACACTTGGAGAGAGGTTTCAATGTTGTGCAATCACACTGGATGCCTGAAACATCAACTTAGAAACCTAATTTACATCCAGGGGTGCTGCTGATTTGCAACAACAATTTTGGCATGCCCGGTGGGACTTTAGAGGTCTCATTTTCATTGTAGAAAAGTTGATGTGCATCTGCTATAATTTTCTTGCTTAAAAGAGGTATAAATTTCACATCCGCGACTCCAATGAAGAAGAATCAACTGGTTTTAGTAGTGCAAACCTGAAAACTCATGAGAAGAATCACTACAAGGTCAAGAGCTGGAGAAGAAGAGGCGCTGTTTGAATATCTGCAGTTATCTCCAAGAATAAGGCAAAGTGGGAGGAGAATCCAAAGGTCTCCATCTCCACTAAACAAAAATCTCTCAACTCCTCCACCTGGTAGGCCTTTCATTCAATCAACAAGGGTTCTAAGGCCAATTAGAATGGCACAAAACAACCCCTATGTCAATTTCACTGGCAGCAGCCCACTTTCTCTCAATGCACAAAATCCAATTCCAATTGCAGCCTTGAAGAACATTCCATACTTCACTGGAGAGAATCAGACTACTCCTGGTGATCATGTTAAAGACATTGCCAACCTTTGTGCAATTCATGAAATCAATGAGATGCAAGTTGCTGTCAAATTGTTGGCATCTTCATTCAAGGGGAAGGCTTTGTAATGGTTTAGAAGCCTTGCCTCAAGTTCTATTCAAAATTAGAACTAGCTATGTGTAGCACTTCATGAGCAATTTGGAGAGAAGGGAGACAACTTGTCTCTTTTGGAGCAGCTGACAACCATCAAGAGAGCTCCCAATGAGCAGCTGACTGATTTCAACTTCAGATTTCAAAGGACTTGGGAGAGAATTCCAGTGGCAGTCAGGCCAACAGCAGAAGGTGCTTTTCTTTACTATCTCAAAGCTCTAAATTCTAATATTTCTATGTTAATTCAGTCCATGGGAGGCACAACTATCCCCATTGCTTATAGCATTGCCATTAGAGCTGAAAATTGTTTGATCCAAGCTGGCAAACTAGCCCCTAGACCTCCCATGCCATTGTTTCCAAGTTTAGAGAGCCCAAACACTAATCAAGCACCTAATTTGGCTCCTTCTCCCACTCCTAGAAATCAGAATTCAAGTGAAGCTTCCACTTCATCTTCTAGTGCCTCAAATGAACTTCAAGAAGTCATGAAGCAATTGCAAAATTTAGGTAATGAGCTAGTTACTCTCAAGAGGAAACAAGCCCAAAGTTTTAGACCTTCCTTCCAGCCTCAAGCTTAGCCTAACAGTAGCCATATCAACCTCATAGACCACCCAATCTAGCTGCAAATCTAAATCAAGCAAGGCCTCCTGCCAACAGACCATTTCAGCCTTATAATCCAAATGCTATATCTACCTCTAAGGCATTGGTGCCAACACAAAACAATGTTGCTCAGGAGTATGATTGGTGTTTTCCATGCAATGAACCTCACAACCAATCTATGTGTTTCAACGGTGCCTTGAATCAAGCATTAATGGTGACAACTACTGGTGTGGAGGGTGAGGGTAGTCAAGGAAACAACCAACAACAAGAAACATTCCAGCAGCAATCAGCTCCAAATGACACCACACTTGTGAACTGGCAGGCAGAGGATTTTTGTGGCATAAATCAAACAGTCTCTCAAGGTGTTGCAGCCAACACAAGGTCAAAAAGAAGGAATTTGGGTGAAGAACAGCCATTAGCTCCAACCAATCCACAACCTTTTATGGCTCCACAAATGGTTGGCAAACAAAATCTAGTTGTAAATGCACAAGGGTAGCCAAGAACAGCTCCTAGACCAACTCAAATACTAGTTGTTGCTGCCCACATGCAAGGGATGAATATGCAAACCAAGGGACAACAAAGAGATCATCACTATTTAGTATCATTGATCGATGAAGAAGACAAATGTAAATATATCAATGTGGGAATCCCTAACTATCCCGGCCGAGAGATTTGCTACAAGCTGCCATGAAGGACCGCCAACTTCGAATCAGCAAGTCTAAATGCAAGAAAAAGTGCTCACAAATGTTTCCCACCCTAAAGGGAATGATGGAGGATAGCAAGGTAAAATGTTGAAGCCCCTCCTTTTTATGTCTCATTAATCATTGGAAACCAATTGGTGCACAATTGCATGATTGATTCTCGGGGCAAGTAGCTCAGTGATGCCCAAGCAAATAGCTGATCAACTAGGACTTCAATATGAGACCATATCCAAAGGAGTAGTGCAGTTGGATGGGACAGCATAACAACTGCTTGGGGTGATTAGAAACTTGAGTCTTACCTTGCATGCATGTCCAAATGTTGTTGTTTTACAAGATGTATCAGTTATAGACCTTCCACCACTCTTTTCCCTATGTTTGTCAAGAGATTTCACAGCCAAGATTGGAGGATATTTTTCTGCTGATTGGTCACACATGCTATTCAGAATGAGGTATGGAACCAAAGCTACAATCAGGTCTGAACCTATTGCAAACTTCCACATTGAGCCCTACACTCCAAGTCAGATCAATGCCAACTGTTTAGCATTTGATCAAGAAGATCACCCAAGCACTGATGAAGCTGACACCAAGGTTGGGAGCATCCCGGATCTAACTCTTGATGAATGGGCAAATAAGATGCATGCTTTTGATCCTTATCAAGAAGTAGAAGAATCTAAGCTAGGGGTCTATTGCATACATCAAGAAGATCAGCCCATTCCTAGCATCACCAAGCCAAACCACAAGGATGACAATGAGGTATGGCAACTATTTTTTGATGGATCAAGGAGTAGACAAGGTGCAAGAGGTGGAGCTATGCTTATTTCACCTCAAGGAGTAAAGTACTATTCAGCTTTTAGATTTCAGTTTGCATGCTCCAATAACACTGCTGAATATGAAGCCTTGGTGCAAGGGATGCATTGGGCAATAAAGAGAGGAATAAAGAACTTGCAAGTCTTCGGTGACAGTGAGTTGATTGTCAACCAGGTCAAGGGGCAGCATGTTGTCAAGAATGATCTACTCAAGTGCTACAAGAACAGGGTGTGGGACCTCATTGAATATTTTGAGGGTTTTGGCATCAAATCAATTCCTAGGAAAGAGAACCAAGCTGCTGACAGGCTTGCAGCAGTTGGGGCAGCCTTTGACATTGTGGAGAGCATTCAAAAAGATAAGGTATAGCCAAACATCCATGTGATTATGAGGCCTTCAGTGCCAAATAACAATGTAAGTTGGCAAGTGTTTGAGAATGACCAAAAATCATCCATTTCTTACAAGAAGAAGTGAGTTCTCTGCTAAAAATCAGGAAAAATTGGAACAGCAGTATGGTGACCAAGTGGTACAGCTGAGAACTAACAAGCTGCCCAAGGGACTTATCACTTTGGAGTCCATTTTCAATCCCAATGATCAGTTTAGGAAAGAGAAAGCAAACATTCAAGTCAAGAGAGAAGATTCAGTATCCATCTTGGTGGAAGAGAACAAACCATTGCAAATTAGAAATATGACAACTGAACAAGAAAGGTATGAGTTCATACAGCTATGTCAAGAGTTCCCTGATGTGTTTTCTTGGAGATACAAAGATTTTAAAGGTTCCAATCCTAAGTTAGCTCAAAGACACCATTGAGTTGGACCCAAATACTAAGCCCATCAAGCAGAAACAAAGGCCAGTCAATCCACACATGGAACCTCTCATGAGGAAGGAATTGAACAAGTTGATTGAGTCAAGAATCATATTCCCAATCAAGCATTCTAGTTGGGTTGCCAACTTAGTTCCAGTCAGAAAGAAGAGTGGAGAGATCAGATTGTGTGTTGACTTCAGAGACTTGAATAGAGCATCTCTCAAGGACCATTACCCACTCCCTTCTATGGAGCAAATTTTGAAATGTGGCTGGCTCCGAGAGGTTTTCACTACTTGATGGCTACTCGGGCTACAATCAGATTATGGTGAAGGAAGAAGATCAGTTCAAGACAACCTTCACAACCAAATGGGGAACTTATGCATACAGGAAAATGCCATTTGGGCTGTCCAATGCTGGAGCTACCTTCCAAAGAGCAATGGACATGGCGTTCAAAGGTTTGATTAACAATGTGGTGCTGATATACCTTGATGATATCACTGTTTTTTCAAAGAATGCAGTAGACCACCTCTCTCATTTGAGACAAGTCTTCCAAAGGTGCAGGAGATTTGGAGTGTCTTTGAATCCTAAGAAGTGTATCTTCCTAGCACATGAAGGAAAGCTCCTTGGCCATATTGTCTCCAAAGAAGGATTAGCAATTGATCCAAAGAGGGTTGAAGCCATAAGAGCACTACCATTACCAAGCCATAAGAAGGCCCTTCGATTTTCTTGGGAGAATAAACTTTGTTGAGAGGTTTGTCCCAGATTTTGCAGCCCTTGTCAAACCTATCACCAAAATGTTAAAGAAAAGCATGGATTTCAAGTGGACAACAGAAGGCAAGGAGAGTTTTGAAGCAATCAAAGAAGCTATCTCCCAAGCACCAACTCTCATCAACCCAGATTTCTCCAAGGATTTCATCCTCTATGCATTTGGAGGTAATGATACTATTTCTGCCATTTTGGTACAGCAGAACAAGGACAATGATGAGCAGCCAATTACTTTCTTCAGCCAAAGCCTAGATGACTATGAGGTGAGATATTCTTTTATTGAGAAGCATGTACTTGCAGTAATCAGAAGCTTGAAGAAATTCAAGCATCTAGTCTTAAACAACAAGGTTTAGTTGTTGGTCTCTCATGCGGGAGTAAAGGACTTCCTCCTCAACAAGGATTTGAATGAGAAAAGGGCAGGTTGGATCACTCATGTCATGGAGTATGACATTGAAATCAAGGTCACCAAGCTAGTAAGAGGAAAAGGATTGTGTGAGTAGCTGATTAAGGGCAAGCAAAAAGGAGTATGCAATAAAGAAGAGGCTGTTTTGATAGTTCAAGAAAGCCATGTGTAAGGTAGCACTCAAGAAGAGGATAATGTTGTCTCCACTCCTTGCTGGACCCAAGGTATAATGCATTTCCTAAGCACAGTCTATGCCCTTTGGAGATGAACAAGACCCAAAGAAGACACTTGATTGCGGAGGCTGTCCCATACGCCCTTGTTGATGGTGTCTTATTTAAGAGAGATGTGAATGGAGTGCTGCTGAGATGCGTTGGTAAAAATCAGATTCATAGGGTGTTGGAAGAGTTCCATAGTGGACCAGCTAGTGGTCATTTTGTACCAAGAGTGACAGCTCTAAAAATCATGAAGGCTGGTTATTATTGGCCCAAGATTTTCAGTGATTGCTTTGCGTGGATCAAAAGGTGCAAGAATTGTGCATTCTTCACAGGTAAAGAGAGGCTTGTTGCCCTTCCATTGCATCCAATTTTAGTTGACCAGCCATTCATGCAATGGGGTTTGGACTTCATTGGAGTCATTAATCCCAATTCAAGCCAAGGGCATAAGTGGATTTTGATAGCCATAGACTACTTCACCAAGTGGACTAAAGCAGTAGCACTCAAGGAAGCAAATGAGTCTAGCATCTTAGACTTCTATGAGGGGATAGTAACCAGATTTGGCATACCTGCTACAATAATCTCAGATAATGCATTAGCATTCATTGGATCCAAGGTGACTGAGTGGGCTGTCAAGAACGGGATCTACCTAAGTACTTCATCAAACTACCCTCAGGGTAATGGCCAAGCTGAATCTACAAACAAGAACTTGTTGAGGATCATTAGGAGGACTCTTGATGAGAATCAGAGGTCTTGGCATACCAAACTGAAATCAACCTTATGGGCTGATAGGATAACTCCCAAGAGATCTACAGGTAACTCTCCATTCAGGCTTGTTTATGGAAGAGAGGCAATGTTGCCCATGTCACTTGAGTTGCCAACATTGGAACTCATGAAGCAGTTAGAGTTGCTAGAGTTTGGGCCCATGGAGGTGAGATATGCAAAGTTGATGGAGCTCCAAGAGATCGAGAGATCGGCATCCCAAGCAATGGAGAAGGATCAAGCTTTGATCAAGAATATCTTTGATAGGAAGGCCAAGAGTAGATCTTTCCAAGTTGGAGATCTAGTGTTAAAATGGGATGTAGATAGAGCAAAACCGGGAAGGCATTCAAATTTTGATGCCATTTGGAGTGGCCATACATGGTCACAAAGTGTAAGGACAACAATGCCTTCCAATTGTCTTCATTGGATGGCGAAGAAGTGCAGATTCCAGATCAATGGAATCTATCTAAAGCATTCTTTACTAAAGGGAAATTCTCCACCTTATAAATATTAGCTTAGGTTTTCATTCCTCCAAGTGCTTGTGCACATTGTTTTCCTGTAGGTTGTTTTACTTTCCCTAAGTGCTTTGGCATAGGTTTGCTGTCCCTGGAGATGTTTTGCAGTCCTTGCTTCCATCAGGTGATATTCCATCTTCCTCCTTGCAACATTCTAAGTTAGTTGGGGTCCCGAAGAAAATTTAATGACTTCATGCCCAAATGGGCGGCTTCAGCAACTGGTATCTTCATCTAGCAGGCAGATGACCCCTCTGAGTCACCAAAATTGTTATCCAAAATGTGCCCCTGCTCATTTTTGTGGCTAACTCCTTGTGTTCTTACCTCTCTTGTGCCTCAGTCTCCATTTTTGATTTTTAGGCACTCAAATCTTTCTAAAAATGGTCAGGAAGGGCCCGTGACCAATCAGAACGTGCCATGTGGCACCTGGAGTGGTGGAGCGTGGGGAAAATTTGAAATTTTTTCCAAAGACCAAACGGGTAAAAATTCAAACTTTTTGCCCGCCGATCCGATTTTGGCCTATTTTTGCCCTAAACTTCAAATCGCCGTATCTTTCGATCCAGAGCTCGGTTTTCACATTTTTATATCAATGGAAAGCTGGTGAAATTCTCTACAAGATTCTGTGGTCATTTTCACATTTTGGTTTGGTTTGGAGAGACAAAATCAAGAAACATCTCTCGCACGTGGTAATAGCCGAAATGACGTTTCAACAACCGGTTTAATGCAAAATGGGTCGCATTCTTCTTGGGATGGCCAAAAATGTCGGGGATGGGTCTATAAGGACACCCATGCTATTTTAATGCATCTTCATTCAATGGGAATGGCTCCCACATTTTTACATGTTTTCTCTCTCCTGGCTCGACCCACGCATTGTAAAAGCTTGATTTTGCTCATTTTTGAGGTTGAACATTTTTTTTGGATAGCAAGCTTCTTCTTTCACCTTCAACAAGTGATTTTGGAAAGTATCATACCTTCTTCATGATTGTAATAGGTTTCGCCTCTTTGATGTTGCAAATGCAAGGATTTTGTGACAAAAAATGACAGTGTAGACTATGTGATCAATTTTCACCTTTGTTTGTATTGTCTTGCTTCATTTCAGACCTCTAATTACATCTTATCAACTTTGTGTATGATGTTTCATGTTGCATTTTATGAAATTGTGTCAATTTGCATGAACAAGAAGTGTTCACCACTCCTTTAGTGTATCACCTATTAGTTTAGTTTCAATTTTTACACTTTCTATCTCTATCTCCTTGGAATTAGAGTAGGATTAGGATTCAAACCTCTGCTGATTGTGCAAATAAAAATCTAATCGAAGGAGTTTCAGAACCAGCCTCTAATCTAGATATTCCTCTCTCATTTTACAATTCCCACACTTGGAGAGAGGTTTCAATGTTGTGCAATCACACTGGATGCCCTGAAACATCAACTTAGAAACATGATTTACATCCGGGAGTGCTGCTGATTTGCAACAACACAACCCTCATGATCTTTAGAGCTGTCACTCTTGGTGAAAAATGACCACCAGTTGGTCCACCATGAAACTCTTCCAAAGACCTTATGAATCTGATTTGTACCAATGCATCTCAAAGCGGTACTCCATTCACATCTCTTTTGAATAAAACACCATCAATAAGGGCATATGGGACAACTTGCAACCTAAAGTATCTTCTTTGGGTCTTGTTCATCTCTAGAGGACATAGACCTATGCTTAGGAAGTGCATTATACCTTGGGTCCAGCAAGGAGTGGGGACACCATCATTCTCCTCTTGAGTGCTTCCTTGCTCATGTCTGTCTTGCAACGCCAAAATAGCCTCCTTCTCATTGCATGATTCCTCTTTTTTGCTCAAGATCAGCTGCTCACACAATCCTTTTCCTCTTACCAACTTGGTGACTTTGATCTCAATGTCATACTCCATGACACGAGTAATCCAACTTGCCCTTTTTTCATTCAAGTCTTTGTTGAGGAGGAAGTCTTTAACCCCCGCATGAGAAACCAACAATTGGACCTTATTGTTTGAAACTAGATGCTTGAATTTCTTCAAGCTCCTGATTACTACAAGAACATGCTTCTCAATGAAAGAATATCTCACCTCATATTCCTCCAGGATTTGGCTGAAGAAAGCAATTGGCTGCTCATCATTGTCTTTATTCTGCTGTACCAAAATTGTAGAAATAGTATCATCACCTCCAAACGCATAGAGGATGAAATCCTTGGAGAAATCCAGGTTGATGAGAGTTGGGGCTTGAGAGATGGCTTCTTTGATTGCTTCAAAACTTTCCTTTCCTTCTGCTATCCATTTGAAAGCCATGCTTTTCTTTAGCATCTTGGTGATAGGTCTGACAAGGGCTGCAAAATTTGGGACAAACCTCCGAACAAAATTTATTCTTCCCAAGAAACTTTGAAGGGCCTTCTTGTGGCTTGGCAATGGTAGTGCTCTTATGGCTTCGACTCTTTCCATATCAATTGCTAATCCTTCTTTGGAGACAATGTGGCCAAGGAGCTTTCCTTCATGGGCTAGAAAAACACACTTTTTAGGATTCAAGGAGACTCCAAATCTTCTACACCTTTGGAACACTTGTCTCAAATGAAAGAGGTGGTCTGCTGTATTTTTGAAAAAACAAGTGATATCATCAAGATATATCAGTACAATGTTATTAATCAAACCTTTGAACGCCATGTCCATTGCTCTTTGGAAGGTAGCTCCAGCGTTGGACAGCCCAAATGGCATTTTCTTGTATGCATAAGTTCCCCATTTAGTTGTAAAGGCTGTCTTGAACTGATCTTCTTCCTTCACCATAATCTGATTATACCCTGAATAGCCATCAAGTAGTGAAAACCTCTCGGAGCCAGCAACAACTTGTAAAATCTGCTCCATGGAAGGAAGTGGATAATGATCCTTGAGAGATGCTCTATTCAAATCTTTGAAGTCAACACACAATCTGATTTCCCCACTCTTCTTTACTGGAACCAAGTTGGCAACCCAACTAGAATGCTTGATAGGGAATATGATTCTTGATTCTATCAACTTATTCAATTCTTTTCTCATGAGAGGCTCCATGTGGGGGTTGACTGGCCTTTGTTTCTGCCTGATGGGCTTAGTATTTGGATCCAATTCAATGGTGTGTTGAGCTAACTCAAGATTGAAACCTTTCAAATCTTCATAGCTCCAAGAAAACACATCAGGGAATTCTTGACAAAGTTATATGAACTCATACCTTTCTTGCTCAGTTGTCATCTTACCAATTTGGAGTGATTTGCCTCTTTCTACTGAGATGGACACTGAATCTTCTCCCTTCACTTGGATGTTTGCTTTCTCCTTCCTAAACTGATCATTAGGATTGAAAATGGACTCCAAAGTAATAAGTCCCTTTGGTAGTTTGTTGGTTCTCAGCTACACCACTTGGTCACCATACTGCTGCTCTAACTTTTCCTGATTTTTGGCTGAGAATTCAGCCTCTTCTTGCAAGAAATGGATGATTTGCTGATCATTTTCAAACACTTGCCAACTTACATTGTTATTTGGCACTGAAGGCCTCACAATCACATGGATGTTTGGCTGTACCTTGTCCTTTTGAATGCTCTCCACAACGTCAAAGGCTGCCCCAATCACTGCAAGCTTGTTAGCGGCTTGTTCTCTTTCTATGAATGGATTTGATGCCAAAACCCTCAAAATTTTCAATGAGGTCCCACACCCTATTCTTGTAGCACTTGAGTAGATCATTCTTGACAAAGATGCTTGCCCCTTGACTTGGTTGACAATTAACTCACTTTGTCACCAAAGACTTTCAAGTTCTTTATTCCTCTCTTGATTGCCCAATACAATCCTTGCACCAACGCTTCATATTCAGCAGTGTTATTAGAGCATGCAAACTAAAATCTAAAAGTTGAATAATACTTAACTCCTTGAGGTGAAACCAGCATGGATCCCCCTCCTGCACCTTGTCTACTCCTTGATCCATCAAAAAACAACTGCCATACCTCATTGTCATCTTTGTGGTTTGGCTTAGTGATGTTAGGAATAAGTTGATTTTCTTCATGTATGTAATAGACTCCTAGCTCAAATTCTTCTATTTCTTGATAAGGATCAAAAGCATGCACCTTGCTTTCCCATTCATGAAGAGTTATATCTGGGATGCTTCCTACCTTGGTGTCGACTTCATCGGTGCTTGGATAATCCCCTTGATCAAACACTAAACAATTGGCATTAATCGACTTGGAGTGTAAGGCTCGATGTGAAATTTTGCAATAGGTTCGGACTCTGATTGTGGCTTTGGTTCTATATCTTGTTCACGAACAGCATGTGTGATCAATCAAAGAAACAAGTAACCTCTAATCTTAGGCTGTGAAATCCCTTGACAAACATAGGGCAAAGAGTGGTGGAAGGTCTATTACTAAGACATCTTGCAAAACAACCACGTTGGGACAGGACATGCAAAGTAAGTGTTATCACCAAATCACAGCACCCTATATTTATACAAGCGCATATACTTGAGCTCACAGTGTGATTGGATAACATGGGTACTATCTCTAAGTTGTGGGACTTGCTACTTGAGATAGACCTCTAGAGAAAGTTGGTTCTTGCTCCTAAACTACCTACCACAATCTACTCTAATGCAGGGGAAACTAACTATTCTAATCTAAATTTCCAAGAGACCAGGGAGAGAGAATGCATAAAATGAAAGCCTACACTAAAGCGGTGATACACTAGAAAAGGAGGGTGTGAGAGTAGTCTTCAAATGCGTGAAATACAGAAGCAAAGTGCACACTAGAAGAGGTGATGACAGTTCTCCATAATCTAGAAAAACACATTCACAACAATATTTCAAACATACACAATGATAATGGATCCCTTCATGAACATAATAATAGACAAAATATTCTTGTAATCAAGATTGAAAGGGCAAGAAGAATGCAAGAAAACACAGCAGGGGAAGATACATCCACAAACTTATATTTTATTGCTTCATGATATGCACAGTTCAATCTATTACAAGATAAGGGCCTGGATCACCATGCAAGGAGTCCACAACAAGGGCCTATAACACATCAGCTTCATAAAGCAATTTTGGCAGAGCTTTGCTACAAAAACTAACTACCTCCCTTTACAATGAGCCCAACACTCCAATTTATAGAAAAATGAGAAGGGAAAGAGAAGGGAAAATGGAAATCCCGAAATCTATCCTTCAACCACTTGTAAGAGGAATTAAATGGAGTAAAATGATTATATATTACTTGCAAAAGGCTCCCCATATTGTCCCAGTGTGCAAAGAAAGAATGATGACTATGCCTCTTAATTGCACTCCCAACCACCAAATAAAATACTTTATTATGAACCCGTCCACGTTTTGTGAAAACTCCCCACCAATATCTCATCAAATCTGGAATTTCTTGATTTATTTGTGTTGGGATTGGAGCCATGATTCCAACGGTACCATTTTTTTGTGATTTTGTTGAGAAATACAAAATTTATGGCCTTCGAGTGCGGGCAGCTATTTTGGGTCCTGTAGTAGGCATTTTTGTCATTTGATGGGAATGAATATTAACTTGACTAGAGCCGAATATGTTTCTTTTATTTAAATATATCTACCCTTGTTCATGCTCATTCCAGAAAGTCCAATTTTGTGAAAATTGGAGCTCGGAGTCAAAAGTTATGGTCAGCTGTTTGAAGTTCACGGGTCAAACGCGTTGACTTTTCTTCTTTGCCTTGATCGTTTCGGCTTTTCATGTCCCTCACGTCCCGCGCATACCTTTGTCTCGGCTGTCCCGGACAAAAATCTCCCGCATTGGCTGATTCGGGCTTCCTTGTCTCTTTTGCGGCCTTTTCACCTTTTCGCATCCCGCACGTCCCTCGCGTACTTTTGTCCCGACTGTCTTAGAAAAAAATCCCCGAACTGCCCGAAATGGACCGTCTTTCGGAAAATCGGCCGATTCACGTCCCACGCGTACTTTTGTCCCGGCTGTCCCAAACCACGCAAAACAAAAACTTGACGATTTTCCCTGCTTTGGCTGATTCGCTTTTTCGCGTCCCGACGCCCCCAGAAGTGTCCCGCGGACCACCTGGGACAAAAATGTCTGACTTAGCCGATTTTCTTTGTTTTTTCGCCCCAAGCTTGGTCGACGAAACCTTAGTATGACCGAACCCTTCAGACCCGAAATGCTTTAAAACAGTCTTGCAACCTTATTTTTGTATTTTTTCCATTTTTTCTAACTCATTGGGATTTCTTCTTGGATGGGAGAGTTAGAGAGAAGCCGAGGGGCCCCAAAAACATGATTTTAGGCCTTGAATCAATCTATTTGCTCGAGACTAAATAATTTGATGCATGTTATCAAAATTACCTTGAGGTGAATTTTGGATAACAAAAGAAGACTCAAGTTTTTAATTACCCGATTGTTGTTATTCTTCGCTGTCCCATCCAACTACACCACCCCTTTGGATATGGTTTCGCATCTTGAATTCCCAATTGATCGCTATTTGCTTGGGTATTCTTGAACTACTTTGCCCCGGAATCAATCATGCAATTGTGTACTAGATTGGTTCCCAATGATCAATGAAACATAGAATGGAGGGGGCTTCAATATTTTACCTTGCTGTCCTCCATGATTCCCCTCAGGCTGGGCAGCATTTGTGAGCACCTTCTCTTGCATTTGGACTTGCTGATTTGAAGTTGACCAGTCCTTCATGGCAGCTTGTAGCAAATCTCTTTGGCCTAGGATAGATAGTGATTCCCACATTGATATGTTTACATTTGTCTTCTTCATCTGATCAATGATATTGAATGGAGATGAAGTATCCCTCTGCTGTCCTTGGCTGCGCACATTCATTCCTTGCACATGGGCAGGCAGCAACAACTGGCATTTGGGTTGGCCTAGGGTTGTTTTAGGAAATCCTTATGTGCTTGGGATTGCATTTTGTTTGCCAATAGTTTGTGGAGTGACAGAAGGTCATGAATTACTTGGGGCCAATGGCTGTTCTTCACCCAAATTTCTTCTCTTTGACCTTGTGTTGGCTGCAACACTTTGGGAAATCGTTTGATTCATGCCACAAAAATCTTCTGCCTGCCAGTTTACAAGTGTGGTATCATTTGGAGCTGATTGCTGTTGGAATGTTTCTTGTTGCTGGTTATTTCCTTGACTACCTTCACCCTCCACACCAGTTGCTATCACCATTAATGCTTGATTCAAGGCACTGTTGAAGCACATGGACTGGTTATGAGGTTCATTGCATGGGAAACACCAATCATACTCTTGAGCTATATTGTTTTGTACTGGCACTAATGCTTTAGATGTAGATGTAGCATTGGGATTATAGGGCTGAAATGGTCTGTTGGCAGGAGGCCTTGCTTGATTTAGATTTGCAGCTGGATTGGGTGGTCTATGAGGTTGATATGGCTACCTGTTAGGCTGAGCTTGAGGCTGGAAGGAAGGTCTAAAACCTTGAGCTTGCTACCTTTTGAGTGTAACCAGCTCATTACCTAGATTTTGCAATTGCTTCATGACTTCTTGAAGTTCATTTGAGGCACTAGAAGATGAAGTGGAAGCTTCACTTGAATTCTAATTTCTAGGAGTGGGAATAGAAGCTAAATTAGGCACTTGGCTAGTACTTGGGCTCTCTAAACTTGGAAATAATGGCATTGGAGGCCTAGGAGCTAGCTTGCCATCTTGAATCAAACAATTTTCAGCTCTAATGGCAATGCTATAAGAAATGGGGATAGTTGTGCCTCCCATGGACTAAATTAACATAGAAATATTAGAATTTAAAGCTTTAAGGTAATAAAGAAAAGCACCTTCTGCTATTGGCCTGATTGCCACTGGAATTCTCTCCCAAGTCCTTTGAAATCTGAAATTAAAATCAGTCAGCTGCTCATTAGGAGCTCTTTTGATAGTTGTCAACTACTCCAAAAGGGACAAGTTGTCTCCCTTTTCCCCAAACTGCTCATGGAGGGCTATACATAGCTGATTCCAATTTTGAATAGAACCTGAGGCAAGACTCCTGAACCATTGCAAAGCTTTCCCTTTGAATGAAGATGCCAACAGTTTGACAACAACTTGCATCTCATTGATCTCATGGATTGCACAAATGTTAGCAATATCCTTAACATGATCACCAGGTGAGGTCTGATTTTCTCCAGTGAAGTATGGAATGTTCTTCAATGCTGCAACTGGGATTGGATTTTGTGCATTGAGAGCAAGTGGGCTGCTGCCAGTGAAATTGACATAGGGGTTGTTTTGTGCCATTCTGATTGGCCTTAGAACCCTTGTTGATTGAATGAAAGGCCTACCAGGTGGAGGAGTTGAGAGAGTTCTGTTTGGTGGAGATGGAGACCTTTGGATTCTCCTCCCACTTTTCCTTATTCTTGGAGATAACTGCAGATATTCAAACAACACCTCTTCCTCTCCAGCTCTTGACCTTGTGTTGATTCTTCTCATGAGTTTTCAGTGTCTGTCTTATGCTAAAACTAGATGATTCTTCTTCCTTGAGTCGCCAAATGTGCAATTTATAGCTCTTTTAAAGCAAGAAACTTGTAACAAATGCACATCAATTTTGTTACAATGAAGATGAAGACCTCTAAGGTCCCACCGCGTGCAAAAACTATTGTTGCCAATCAAGCAAAGACCCTGGATGTTGATCGATTTCTAGTTTGATATTTTAGAAATCCAGCAGTGTGATTGCACAACATTGAATCCTCTCCCCAAGTGTGGTACTTGTAAAATGGGAAAGGAATCTCTAGATTAGAGGCTGGTTCCTCAACTCCTCTGATCATATTTATCACTTACAAGTTGCAGAGGTTTAAATTCCTAATCCTACCCTAAATTCCAAAGGAGACAGAGATAAAGAATGCAAATAAACTAAAACTAATGCTAATAGGTGATGCACCAAAGGAGTGTTGAACATTTTTTGTGTACTGCGCAGTCCCCCTTCTCACCTTGGAAGTGATTTTGGTGGAATATCGACCTTTTCTAAGAATTGTAACCTATTTTTGCCTCTCGGTGTTGTAATGCAAGTGATTTTGATGTTAAAATAACAATACAAGCCTTGTGATTAACTTTCCATCCTCTCACAGTTGTTTGACTAATTTCTGATTCTTCATTACAGTTATCAGCTTGTGCATGTTTTTTTTTTTGTTGCATTTTATGACTTGTGTCAATCTGCAGAAGTAAAAAATGCTCACCACTCCTTTGGTGCATCACCTATTAGCATTAGTTTTAGTTTATCTACATTCTCTATCTCTGTCTCCTTTGGAATTTAGGGTAGGATTAGGAATTTAAACCTCTGCAACTTGTAAGTGATAAATCTGATCAGAGGAGTTGAGGAACCAGCCTCTAATCTGGAGATTCCTTTCCCATTTTACAAGTCCCACACTTGGGGAGAGGATTCAATGTTGTGCAATCACACTGGATGTCTAAAATATCAAACTAGAAATCTGATCAACATCCAGGGGTGCTTGATTTGCAGCAACAGAAACCAAACTCTCCTACAATATCTTTGTAAGTTCTAAGATCGTAGCCTCCATGGATTGAACCTTCTCTTCAAGCTTGAAAAACCTTGTACTGCTTGAGGTGATCCAACTCCCGGATCAGGTATTGACTTGCTCGTTGAAATTTGTTATCCAAAATGTGCCCCTGCTCATTTTATTGCTAAATCCTCTCATTCTTCCCAATATTGTGCCTCAGTCATAATATTTTTCTTTTAGGAACTCAAAACCTTCTAGAAATGACACCATTGGATAGAGCTCTTTCTCATCTTTCTAGAAAGGTAAAGTTTTCCTCCTAACTCCATGTATTTTTCAAGTTATGGCTCGGCGAGAGTTTTTGGAAGAATTTTCCCTCTGAAGGCCCGCTGCCAATGAGATGCCACCACGTGGCACCTAGACTGGCAGGGGCATGGGGAAATTTTGAAATTTTTTCCAAATGACCAAAAAGGTAAAAATTTGAAAATTTTTCCCACCGACTGATTTGGCCCCATGTTTTGCCCTAAAAATTCAAATCACCATATCTTTCGATCTAGAGGTCGGTTTTTCACGTTCTTTATATCAATGGAAAGCTGCTGAAATTATCTACAAGATTGTAGGGTCAATTTTGAATTTTGGTGTAGTTTGGAGAGAGAAAATCAAAAAATCTTCTGGTACGTGGTCATGAAAGAAATGACGCTTCAACCACCTATTTTAATGAAGAATGGCTCGCATTCTCTCCCAAAGCATGGTTAAAAATGTCAGGGAATGGGTCTGTCAGGGTGCCCATGCTATTTTGATGGCATTTTGGTCAATGGTTGAACCCCTTGCATGTTTTCCCACATTTCTCTCTCTTGGGGTCGTGGTTTGCACTGTAAAAGCCAGGATGAGTTCATTTTGCAAAGGAGAGAGACACTTTTTCAGCTCTACAACTTCCTTTTTCTTCCTCCTTGGTAGAATTTGTGAAGAAATTTTACCTTTCCATGTAATACAACACCTTTTCTTACCTCTAGATCACTGTAATGTACTGTATTGGATCTGAGATGTTGATATATGTTCTGTGATTAAAATCCCTCAATCCTTTCATATATCTATCATTGCTTTCTTGATCTTTCATTACATTTTGAGCATTTGTGCATGTTTTTTGCTGTGTTTTCTTTGTGGATTGTGTATTTCATGTAGCATCAGTGTCTACAACTCCTTTGGTGCATCACCTATTAGCATTAGTTCTTTCTTTTTACATTCTTTATCTCTTTCTCCTTGGAATTTAGAGTATATTTAGGAGTTTAAACCTCTACAATTGTGCAAGTGAAATAGCTGATCAGAGGAGTTGAGGAACCAGCCTCTAATCTAGATATTCCTCTTCCATTTTACAAGTCCCACACTTGGGAAGAGGATTCAATGTTGTGCAATCACACTGGATGCATAGGGTGATCAAACTAGAAATCTGATCAACATCCAGGGGGTGTTTCTCGATTTGCAACAACAGTACTATCCAAAGCTTCACCTCTTGACTTACTTTTGTGATGATGTTTGTCACCTCCAATGCATCCTTCCCCACCTCTGTTATCAACATTCTCATCTCCGTATCCTACATCATACCGACTCAATACACGGAGACACATAAAGGGGGTTCGAGGTTGGATACAAAAACACTAGACAAGATAAACACAACCTAACCTGGTAGACACACAACCTCGTGCTCTAATACCAACTCGTCACGGGTCCAACTCGACCGAGCTCTAACTGTAGCATCACTTACTCACTTCAAGTCCTTCCACGAAGAAGGAACTCTACAAGAGTTACAGACTATGCCTTCCAGTGTTTACCTGCACAAGAACACTCATAACACAATAGTATTCTTTTTATATTTTCAATGGGTTTAATGCGGAAGCACAATAAAGCATGCAATGTAAGGAAATATACTCTAAGAACAATGAAAAATACACATTACACTATATAGGTGGGAGAAAGTGTAATTCTTATTAACTCTCATAGGACAAAACAACCCAAAGTACAATAAGATAGGCTCACACCAAATACACACAACCACCGAGTCGGACACAACCGATAATGCTCAGCGACTACTCAAATGATTACAAAGAACAATCCCCTCCCAAGGTCAAAGACCAACAAGACTACCCTAACGATCCTGACACAATGCAAGATAGACGATGCCCACCGCCCCTTCCCAATCGGGGATGAAAGCACAAAACCTCTTTTCCACTCTTTGCACAAGATGGTATTGACTTGCACTCACTCAAATCACTTTGCACAAAGATTCGTTGCTAGCTCGCTTGATCACATAGATAGCTCATGAATGTTGGTACGGATAGTAGCTTGTGCATTTGCTTGCGTGTGTGTGTGTGTGTGCGTGTGTGTTTATGTGTGTGTGTGCGTGTGTGTGTGCATGTGCGTGTGTGTGTGCGTGTGCGTGTGCGTGTGCGTGTGCGTGTGAGTGTGTGTGAGTGCCTGTGCTTGCACGTGTGCATGAGTGTGTGCGTGTGCGTGTGCGTGTGTGTGCGTGTGTATGTGGGTATGCTTATGTGTTTGCGTGTATGTGTGTGTGCTTAGGTGTGCGTGTGTGTGTGCGTGTGTGTGTGCTTTTGTGAGTGCGTGTGCGTATGTGTGTATGTGTGTGTGTGTGCATGCATTTTCGTGTGTGTGTGGGTGTGCGTGTGTGCCTTAGTATGTGTGTGCATGTGCGTGTGCGTGTGCGTGTTCGTGTTCATGTGCATGTGCGTGTGCGTGTATGAGTGCATGTGTCCTTACTTGCACATTTGAGTGCATGTGTGCATGTGCGTGTGCATGCTCACGTGCACTGCGTGCATATGCTTCCTGCATGTGTGCATCTATGTGCATGTGTTCGTGTGTGTGTGTGTGTGTGTGTGTGATGCATGTGCATGTGCATGTGAATGCATGTGAATGAAAGTATGTGTGCGTGCAAGCGAGAGTGCGTACATGTGCGTGTGCATATACATGTGCTGCATGTGGGGCCTATGTGTGTGAGCGTGTGCATGTGCATGTGCATGTGCATGTGCATGTGCATGCATGCATGTGCATGTGCATGTGTGCATGTGTGCTTGTGTGAGTATAAGTGTGTGAGGTGTGCTTGCATGTGCGTGTGTGTTTACATGTGCATGTGTGTTTACATGTGCATGTGTGTGTGTGTGTGCATGTGTGTGTGTGTGTGCGTGTGTGTGTGTGCGTGTATGTGTGTGTGCATCCGTGTGTACGTGTGTGTGTGCTTATCTATTTTCTTCCATGTGCGTGTGCGTGTGCATGTGCAGTGTGTGCATGTGTGTGTGTGTGATTGCACGTGTGCGTGTGCATGTGTTTATTTGCATGTGCGTGTGTGTGTGCATGTGTGTGTGTGCATGTGCGTGTGCATGTGTGTGTGTGCATGTGGATGTGCTTGTGTGTTTGCTTACGTGTGCATGTGCATGTGTGTGTGTGTGCACTTGTTCATGTCTCGTGTGCAAAAACATGTACTCTGAGTGTGTGTGTGCGTGTGCGTGTGCGTGTGCGTGTTCGTGTGTGTGTGCATTTACATGTGTGCTTGAGTATGTGTGTGTGTGTGTGTGTGTTATGTGTGCATGTGTGTGTCTGTCTACGTGTGTGTGTGGGTGTGCGTATGTGTGTACATGTGTGTGTGCTTGTACATGTGCTTGCTTAAATGTGCGTGCGCTTGCGTGTGTGCGTGTGCGAGTGCATGTGCTTGCACATGTGTGTGAGCGTGTGCATGTCCATGTATGTGTGTGTGTGTGTGTGTGCATGTGTGCGTGTGCATGTGCATGTACATGTTTGTGCACGTGGGTGTGTTCTTGTGCATGTGCGTGTACGTGTGCGTGCTTGTGGCGTGTGCGTGCAAGCGGGCAGATGCATGGGCGTGTGCGTGTGCATGTGCATGTGCGTGTTATCTAAAATGTGCCCCTACTCATTTTGTGGCTAACTCCTCTCATTCTTCCCTCTCTTGTGCCTCAGTCCACAATATTTTTCTTTCAGCACTTAAAACCTTCTTGAAATGGCACCATTGGATAGAGCTCTTTCTCACTTTCCGAAAGGTAAAGTTTTCCTCCTAATTCCATGTATTTTTGAAGTTATGGCTCGGCGGAGTTTTGGAAAAATTTTCCCCTAAAAGGCCCATGCCAATGAGATGCCACCACGTGGCACCTAGAGTGGCGGAGCGAGGGAAATTTTGGAAAATTTTCCAAATGACCAAAAAGGTGCAAAAATTCAAAAAATTTCCCACCAACCCGATTTGGTCCTGTTTTGACCTAAAACTTCAAATCACCATATCTTTCGATCCAGAGCTCAGTTTTTCACGTTCTTTATATCAATGGAAAGATGGTGAAATTATCTACAAGATTATGAGGTCAATTTTTCATTTTGGTGGAGTTTGGAGAGATAAAATCAAAAACACTTCTGGCACATGGTCATGAATAGAAATGACGTTTCAACCACCGATTTTAATGAAGAATGGCTCGCATTCTCTCCCAGCATGGTTAAAAATGTCAGGGAATGGGTTTGTCAGGTCACCCATGCTATTTTGATGGCATTTTGGTCAATGGTTGAACCCCTTGCATGTTTTCCCGTGTTTCTCTCTCCTGGGCTCGTCCCTTGCACTGTAAAAGCCAGATTTGGCTCATTTTTCAAAGGTTGAACATTTTTGTGTATTGAAGGTCCCCTTTCTCACCTTGGAAGTGATTTTGGTGGAATATAAGACCTTTTCTAAGAGTTGTAACTTTATTTTGCCTCTCGGGTGTTGTAATGTAAGTGATTTTGATGATTAAAATAACAATACAAATTTCCGTGATTAGTTTTCATCCTCTCTGTGTTGTTTGGTTAATTTATGATCCTTCATTACAATTATCAGTTTGTGCATGAGGTTCTTTTTGTTGCATTTTTATGGACTTTGTCAATCATTGAAGTAAAAATGCTCACCACTCCTTTGGTGCATCACCTATTAGCATTAGTTTTAGCTTTTTGCATTCTCTATCTCTTGTCCCTTTGGAATTTAGGGTAGGGTTAGGAATATAGACCTCTGCAACTTGTAAGTGATAAATCTGACTAGAGGAGCCGAGGAACCAGCCTCTAAAATGGATATTCCTTTCTCATTTTGCAATTCCCACACTTTGGGAAAGGATTCAATGTTGTGCAATCACACTTTGGATGTCTAAAATATCAAACTAGAAATCTGATCAACATCTAGGGGAGTCTTTGCTGATTTGCAACAACAACATTTTGGCATGCTGGTGGGACCTTAGATGTCTTCCACTTTATCCTTAACAGGTTGGTGTGTTCCTGTTAAAGATTCAGCCTTTTGGAGGCACTTTCAAAAGCACATCTGGCGACTCCATCTGTAAACAACTCATTCTCTAAGTTGCAGACCTGTTTTCCATTCATTTCCATCCATTCTTCTTTCCATCATTTTCATTCTTTTCCATTCCATGAAGTTGTGCAATCATGACTTCATTTCCATCATGGAATTCACATTTACAATAGTAGTATATCACACCTCCAACATGTTTTACAAATCCTCCAAATCAGCATTTTGATCAAATTCAAAATCAGCATGTCTACCCATATGAGCAGCAGTGCCAAAGTCAGTTTGGATATGAAGCATGTCAAGCACAAGGGTATGTTGGTTGTGAGGGAAGTCAAGAAGAAAATGTAGATCTGCTGGAACAAATCCAAAAGATGGAGGTAAACATGGTGCAATCCAGGGCTCAAGCACATATGAAAGCATTTAGAATCAATCGTAGAGCTCCTTGTCCATGGGTGGGACCTTTTCCAAGGCATTACAGCCCTCAAGATAAGCTAGCCTTCATGATTACAACACTACCATTGCTTGCAAAGTGGACTGAAGGAATAAAGGTGTATGAGAGGAGTATTCAACAACCTTGTCAACAAGTAAGCACACCATCTCATGCCTTTTCTCTCCTTCTTTCCCAATCTGTTTTATCTCAGCAGTGTCAAGTTTTAAACTCTCCATCTGCTGTCCCAAGTGTTGAATCCATTTCTCCATTCCCTAGTCTTCCACCCCATCTCAATTCTTTTGTCCTTTTCCCTTCCAAACAGCCATTCCCTCCAAAGAAACAAGAGTTCCTACCTCCTCCACCACCACAAAAAATTGTAAAATCAATTGAGTTACAATCCACTTCTCCTCTTGCATTCCCAAATCCATGTTGGGAGGATAAAAATTAGAATGCCAATCAAGGAAAACAACAATAGAAAGAAGAGCCAAACAAGGATGAAGAAATTCAAAGTCTGAAGAGTTGGGCTCTTAAATTCGGGATTACAAAAATCCCCTTGATGGTGAAACCAATAGAGGATGTTGAAGTTGGAGAACAAGTGGAAAACAAGGCTGATTTTATAACAGCAGTGAAGCGAGAAAAACAGCAGTTTGTTGGTGATGAGTTGGGTGTCCATGTTGGCACTTTGCCCAAAGAAAATGCTGATCTAGTTTGCACTACAAAATCAGCCATCGAGAAGGAAGGAAAACATCTCAAAACCCCATCTTTGAGGAGCAAATGGATGAGATCAAGTCAGTTTTTACAACAGAGAAAAAGGAAGCATTATTGATACGTTTTTGCTTTCATTGAAGGGGATGATTTGATTGATGAAGCCATTATGGAGGTGAACAAAACAGATCCAAATTGTGAGCAAAAGGCACAAGAAATTTCATGCTTCTCTCCCACTTCATCTCTCCAACAATCTGATTTTGGGATGAGTTTGGATTGACAAGTTTCATGTTTGAAAATGAAGTTATACAGGGTGAAGAAAATGTAGATTTGGAGGCCACCATACAAGAGGGAGAGACTTTGCTGTAGCAAGACATTCAAGAGTTTGATTTGCCATCAGACTTAGAAGAATGTTTAGATGAAGAGCTAGCTGAAATTACCATGTTTCCTTCTTCACCATTCGTTCTCCAACAACAAGAACTTGCTGCCATGGACAAAAGAGTTCAAGGACAACAGCCTACAGTTTGCAACATGCCTCTTGAATCAAAGCTAGAAGAATTTGATCTTCCAAAAGCTACAATGGAGGAGCTCCAAAGCCAACAATGTATTGCAGTAGGTAACAACAATGCAAAAGCAACTTCATTAGATGTTGTAATCAATAACGAGGAGTTGCGCACTATAGAAGAGTTCCATGTTGCCATGAAGGAAGAGAAAGGGCAGAAAAGTCCTACCATTGCTTCCACATCTCCCCCAAGAAGGTCTACAAGAAGACTCCATTTTTGGAGTTGAAAATCGAGCTATGGGCATATCAAATGGATCATACCTTGCCCAATAAGGTATTTGACTTCATTGGAGTCAAAGGAGAAGTCACAACCAGTCATGCTTGCTTCTAAGCATGAGGGTGAGCTACAAATACCAAGGATCAGCTGTCATACCTCTTCAATCTAAATGCAGAGCAACTAAAAGAGGTATTAGATTTGTTTTCAGTTGACACCTTGATGATTTAGGTAGAAGACCAGCTTCTTGTTGATTTTCCACTCATCCAATCAGCCATGTTCATGCCAAATCAGTTGCATGGTTGTAACTTTTGAGAAAGGAAGCTATTTCTCCCAACCGATTCAGGTTTGTTTAGCCCACTTTTGCTTCCAGTTAGAGTAGGATAGGTAGTTTTTCTTTCAAAAAGAAGTGCTTCGCACACTCTGCATGTTCCATTTTGGAGCATGTATGACCTTTAGTTTTGTACATAGTTTTTGTGGTGCTGGTTTTGCTCTTGCGCAGATCCATTTCAAAGTGGGTTTCCAAGTGGCTCAGAGAGGAGGTTTTCAAAGTTCAGATCAGTTTGTAGGCTACAACTCATGAATCCATGCCCAATGGATGCTTCAGGCAATTGGTAACTTCATCCAAAGGCAGTAGATGACCCTCTGAGTCGTAAAAATTGTTATCCAAAATGTGCCCCTACTCATTTTGTGGCTAACTCTCTCATTCTTCCCTCTCTTGTGCCTCAATCAAAATTTTTGCTTTCAAGCACTCAAAACCTTCGGAAATGGCACCATTGGATAGAGCTCTTTCTCATCTTTCCAGAAAGGTAAAGTTTTCCTCCTAATTCCATGTATTTTTGAAGTTATGGCTCGACGGAGTTTTTTGGAAAAATTTTCCCCTAAAAGGCCCACGGCCAATGAGATGCCACCACATGGCACCTAGAGTGGCGGAGCGTAGGGAAATTTTGGAAAATTTTCCAAATGACCAAAAAGGTGCAAAAATTCAAAAAAATTCCCACCGACCCGATTTGGTCCTGTTTTGACCTAAAACTTCAAATCGCCATATCTTTCGATCCAGAGCTTGGTTTTTCACGTTCTTTATATCAATGGAAATCTAGTGAAATTATCTACAAGATTCTAGGGTCAATTTTGAATTTTGGTGGATTTTGGAGAGATAAAATTTAAAAACGCTTCTGGCACGTGGTCATGAACAGAA
>CM031235.1:965185482-965235482 GCA_018340775.1 Taxus wallichiana var. yunnanensis | reverse complement strand
AATTAAAAATTCATCTTTACCCAAGTATGAACTAATTGCACTTTTCAACTTAAAAGTTGCATTTAAGTAAGAACAGATATCAGTTTCAATTCAGCATCCATCCAAGGATAATGAAACAATTCCAAATCAAGAAATAACATCATATTTCCAATTTAAACAGCAATATCAAACTGATATAATTATTGAAAATATCACACTTGTAATTGTTTTCAATATTTCAAGTCATAAATTTGTACATTTGCCAATCCAGCTGATTGGGTATAGTTTATACAAAGCATCCATACAACTCATGGGCCAGAAAGAATATGTTTTCTTCTTTTCACAATTCCTCAAAGAGGAATAAAAGCAACAATTACAATTTATTTTACACCTAATCAAGAGGCATCAGAAAACAGCCAAGTCTTCATTCTAATCAAATTCCATCTGCAAAATGAATTGCACGGGTCAGTTCAATGAACTGAGCACATTAAGCACTTATCCTTAAAAATAAGATGCTTCAACTAACTGTTTCAATAAAAGAACCCTGCTTTTATGAAACTACTGCAAAACATCAATCTCGAAATAGGCACAAAGGGAAGATCAGCATAACAACTGACTATCAAATATCATCACAATCAGCCAAGGGACTGCTGTCCCGTTTCTACATAATCGTTACAAGTATCAATTCACAATATTTGAAAAGTTAGGAATACAAGTAACTCACAACAGATATAACACACTGTTATCCTTTCCACGCCTTTCAATAACAATGAATGCAAAGGACGAAACTAACTGAAATGTAATTCCATTACTTTCTTTTCAGTTCATGCGTCATATTAGAATCCAAGCAATCAAGTACAGACAAGAAAGCGAACAGCAATGCATATAGTTGCTCCCATCTAAGCACTATAAAATTCATTATTCACGAATTCCAGATTTCCAACTGAATGAAAGAAGAAAAGATCATTTTTCTAAAACATTCATTCATATCTCTATTTCTTTCCACATGACTGTCCTAACAGTGGAAGCCAAATGAAGGACAATTCAAGATAACAGTTCAGAGTGAAACTTACAAAATCCACTCGGAATTCACTTTCCGGCAGCAAGAATAATTTCATTTTATTCCGGTTCATATGAATACCAAACAGGTTAGTAAGACATCATATTCATCGTTGAGCAAGCCATATCAATATGCATACTAGGTATTTGCTATACTAGAAGATTCCATACTTCTTTCACTGTATAGTTAACCAACAACAATTATGCAATCACGCAAGCATATATTCATATGATCTTTTATACCTCTGAACGCATACAGTTCTTAATAACAAGTTGTACATTGTTGTTACCTACAGCAAGATCAAGTCATATACACTGTAAACTCCAATGTTACTTTCAGAGTCCCAAATAGCAAAAAGAGAAGAATTCATTCTCTATGATTTCATTAAGAAACAATCATTGTATTCAGAATGAAATAAAAACACTCAAATCATGTTTTTCTTAGCATGACAGCTCAACTTATAAAGATAACAGAACAAACGTTCTCATTGATAAGCATCTCACATAGCCAGTACAGCTTCAATCCAACGTGCTACAACAATGAATATTCCAGTCAAGTTCGCATTCACAAAACAGTAAAAAAAATATCAGAAGGTCAAACCACGACTGCTAGACGCAATGGGGTCAACCTTTCATTACAGCAAGAAGGAATTATAATCATTCATTGCACAGAATACAAAACCAGTTTATATTTGCGTCTACAGTCTGAATAAGAAGACCGATCAGTATCAAGAAAACACAATGAAACCATCCTATCCACACCGTAAGGAGAGACACAATTCATTAATGAGTTCAGAAGGAAAAACAATTCACTTTTCCTACTTCACGAATACCCAATACGTGTTCGTCTATATCCAATCCAAGGAAAGGCACAGAAATGAAATACTGCTATTACTTTATTAGAATCGAGTTCGATTACCCAAAGAAACCCCGAATGCCATTTCCATTAAAATCCCAAAACTGGAGAAGGAAAAGGATCTATTTCCTTGAAACTTTCAATAAGAAACAATTCCAAACAACTAATGCTTCTTTTATTTTAGTCCATCAGCAAAAGAACGTATAGTTTCCATGTCAAAAACAACTCAAGTAACCTGTACAGGCCCGTGGAACATATGACAATTTCCCCAATACTGTTAAACAACCGGCACGACAGGAAAGCATTTCGTTCGAGAAAAAAAAAGGACAGCTGAACTCAGCGATCAATAACAGTATTTTGTATCATTTCCAAAATGACAACGCAAGATTCAACGGAACCCAAATCACAGCAATATACATAACTGTATTTCCATTTCCATTTTATACGCAAGGATTCCAAATACAACAAAGAAAGAAACAATTACATTAAAAACAATTAAACAAAACTGCTCCACTTCCAACAATATGAACAGTGAAGGAAATATCTATTTCCAACTTTCATCCAGTCGATAACCAGTACAGCAATTCATTTCCAACTTGATTCGAGCAAAAACAAACCAAAACCAAGCAACCAGAAACGTTCAACATATCATTTTCCAAGCAAAAGAGAAGTAAGAATCGATAAAATCCAAATCGAACCGATTTGACAACAGTCACAAAATCAAAACCCAAGAGCAGGGTTGTTTTAATGATACACTTAATCAAAGCAAAGATTTTTAAAGAGAAGGGCTTAACATGCCTGAAATCTCTTTTCCAGAGCTCGAAGAAAACCTTGTTTGCCGCGTTTTTCCTTCCGCAACGACAACACAAACTTCCCAGCACTCCTTTCTTCTTCAGGCTTAACAACAGCCTCCAAATCTCCACGAAAATGTCAAATGCCAAGAGCTGGTTCGACCGAACCAGGTCAGAAAAACCAAATGCAGAGCAACTTCACAAAAGGCTCGAATCAACAAAAATGAAAATCAAATTCCCTCATGCTGTTTCCAAGGCGAGCTGGTCGCGAGGACCAAAACAATTAATGCATTAAAGGCTCTGCCTTTTTCCTTACTTTCACGCCACCGCCACTTGAGTTGGCGAGCTTTTAAATTTCAAATTTCCATGCAAAATCAAAGTTGGCTCTATCTCCAAATAGATGCCTCTAATTCCTACCTGCCCCGCCAAAACTGGCGCTGTCCACGTAGGGACTGTTCATTAAATGCCAATGAATGCCCTTCCTCCCATCCTTATCCTTTCCTTCCAAGGGTCTGCGTACCCCTTAGATTAGGATTAGTTTAGGTTGCACATAGCATTCAACCTAGGTCTTAGTTTAGCCTTAGGTTATTAGGGCTTAGGTTATTTTCCCTTTTTTTTTTTTTTTTTTTTAAAAAATCCACTTAGGATAGTAGGGTAGGATGCATGTTAGGACTTAGTATTAATTTAGGGTTTAATTCATACTAACCACTAACACTAACAACTTCCATCCAGCCTCCCTACTAACATTCACGTTAATGCAGAGCAGGACGTTCCGTCCTTCAGATTACGTGCCAAGGTCACCCGTGTCCAGGCATTCCTTGCCTCACGAGGTCCCTAGTTCGACAGTACAGGGTTCAAGAATCGAACCCCTGTCGTTGGCATCTACGTGCTAGCTGTTCACACCTGTAATCAGGCACTGCACGCTCATAACAATCTCGGTTCGGTTCAAGTGTGAATCGACACAGAAATCACAAGAGGACCTCAGCATACTTGGATCAATGAAATTGATTCAAGGTATGCTGTCAATCAGCAAAGAGAGTTTAGCAAGTATACGACAATTTGTCGTCACATCAGCAAACACACAAGTACAATATTTGCTGTCCCATGCAATAAATCACAGTATGCAAGAATCCAAATTAGCAACACATTCTCTTAAGATCAAAACATATCTTAACATGTTTGCTTTCATTTCAAAGAATTATATCGATTATGTAAAACATTCACCAAGTTAACATACAAAATCAGAGTGTTACATTCTTCCCTCCTTAAAGAATCATCGTCCCGATGATCAGATTAACAAATCAAGGAGTTCCTAGGACAAAGTTTAGTTATTGTCCTTTCATTCATAAGTTCATACCAAAAACAGATTCTCTCTTAAAAACAACGTTTTAAGACAACTGTACAATAGACTAATAATTGTCTAAATTTGGTAGAATTATCAGTTCTCTGAATTTCAAATTCAGTTAAACAGGTGTGGAAAAGTAGATCTCATTTCTTCGAGATTCTCCCAAGTTGCACTTTCTTCGCTGAACTGGTCCCACTGGACCTTACATTGGTTCACTTCGCGATTTCTCAAGTACAACTGGCGAGTTCCCAACACTCGAATGGGCTTAACCACGATTATTCCTGGGTCTTGGACCTGCAAGGAATTCCAATTTAGCACATGTGATAAATCTGTCACGTATTTCTTAAGCAAAGAAATATGAAAAACATCATGCATTTGAGACAAAGCAGGAGGTAATGCTAGACGATAAGCTACAGGGTTGATTATTTCAACAATTTCAAAAGGTCCCACGTAACGTGGCGACAACTTAGCGACCTTGCCAAAGTTATGGAGCTCTTTTTTCGGCTTCACCCAAAGAAAGACCTTCTCTCCAAGTTTATAATGCCTGTCAACCCGCTTCAAGTCTGCATAGCTCTTTTGCCTATTGGCAGCCTCCTTTAGATGTTCCCGAATCATTTTGATTTGCTGTTCCATTTCCATAAGGATTTCTGGCCCAATTACCTCTCTGTCTTCAACGTTTGTCCCGGTGACAGGGTTCTCGCATTTTCTTCCATACAATGCTTCAAAGGGCCATTTTTAAAGAGGCATGATAGGTGTTATTGTAAGCAAATTCTACCAGGCGGAAGGTATTCCTCCCATTTATCTTCGCTGGTCCATGCAATACATCCTTAACATGTCCTCTAAAACCTGATTAACTCTCTCAGTCTGTCCATCCATCTCCGGATGATATGCAGAACTGAAGTTCAATTTAGTTCCCAAGGCCGCATTAAGCGTTTGCCAAAACCTTGATGTCATTCTCGGATCTCTGTCCGATATGATTAATTCCGGTATTCCATGCAATCTGAAGATTTCATGTACAAATCTTCTTGCTAATACTGGTGCATCGTCCTTCAAATTACCAGCAATGAAGTGTGCCACTTTGGTCAATTTGTCGACTACAACCAGGATAATGTCATGCTTATTTCTTGACATAGGCAATCCTTGAACGAAATCCATCGTTATCACTTGCCATTTATACTGCGGAATGCTGTGGGGATACAATAATCCAGCGGGGTGCATATGTTCCGCCTTAACACGCTGACATTCCAAGCAGTGTGTTACAAATTCTACCACATCCTTTTTCATTCCCTTCCAAAAATATTGCTTTGCTTAAGATCAGCGAGCATTTTTGTAATGCCAGGGTGTCCAGAAAAAGGTGAATTATGGAATTCAGTTAACAATTTCCCTCTTAAGTCATTTGCCACAGGTATATATACCCTGTTTTCGAACCTTAGAATTCCTTCATTATCAAAACGGAATCCCTTATACCTGATGTCCTGCGGGTTTGCAGCAAGTGCTGATTTGACTTGCTGGAAATAAGGATCTGATTCCAAGGCATCTTTTACCTCATCCTTAAACTGAGTTCTTAACGTTATAAGAGCAGAGATATGCTTCCTTCGACTCAGAGCATCTGCTACTCTATTTTCCTTGCCCTTAATGTAGCTTATATCAAAATACTTGAGACAAATTCTAACCATCTTCGCTGCCTTGCATTTAGATTTGGCTGAGTAAAAATATACTTCAGCCCCAGATGGTCTGTTTTTAACTCGAAGGGCTTGCCTAAAAGGTAATGCCTCCATATTTGAAGTGCATGAACAATGGCAGCCAGCTCAAGATCGTGTGGAGCATAGTTCTGTTCATGTAACTTAAGCTTTCTGCTTTCATAAGCGATGACATGGTTATTCTGTAACAGAATACCTCCAAGGCCTTCTCCTGAGGCGTCCGTTACAACCATAAAATCTCCATTTGGATCAGGTACAGTCAAAATAGGTGCTGTAGTTAACTGTTCCTTTAACTTTTTAAAGGCAGATTCACATTTGTCTGTCCAGACAAATTTCTTTTCTTTCTTTTGTAACGAAGTGATTGGGGCAGCAATTTTTGAAAAGTCCTTAACGAACTTTCGATAATATCCAGCCAAGCCCATGAAGCTCCTCACTTCGTGCGTTCTTGGCGCGCAGCCATTCGGTTATAGCTTTGTGATCTTTGAAGGGTCAACATTTATCCCATCTTTACTAATAACGTGTCCTAAATAATGCACCTCTCGCATCATAAAAGGAACATTTGGACAGTTTGCCATACAACTTCCTCTTTCTTAAGATTTCCAGCACTATCCTGAGATGTTCTTGGTGCTCTTCGACATTTTTAGAGTATATAAGAATGTCATCTAAGAATACAAGCACAAACTTGTCTAAGTATTCTTGAAAAATATTGTTCATTAGATTCATGAAGGCGGCGGAGTGCATTAGTCATTGAAAAAAGGCAACACCGTGAACTCATAATGCCCATACCTCGTTCTAAAAGCTGTTTTATGAATATCTTCTTCCTTTATTCTCAGCTGATGGTACCCTGATCGCAGATCTATTTTTGAATAAACTGATGCTCCTCGCATCTGATCAAACAGATCATCAATCCTAGGAAGTGGGTATCGATTTTTAATAGTTGCTTTGTTCAAAGATTCTCATAATCAATGCACTGACCTCAAGTGCCATCCTTTTTCTTTACAAAATTACAGGCGCTCCCCAAGGTGAGGCGCTCGGTCGATCAGCCCCTTAGTCGAAGTTCTTGTAATCGAGCCTTCGATTCTACCACTCAATGGTAGTCATTCTATAAGGTGCCTTAGATATGGGTTCCGTTCCTGGTTTGATCTCTATTGCGAAGTCAAACTCACGTTTGGGCGGAAGACCCGGCAATTCCTCCGGAAATACATCACGAAAATCCTTCAACAATGGATATCTTTCCATGAAATCATTATCTTCTTCTATATTTTCTGTCATTTTTACATACAAAGTGCAGCCTCTGTTTTTAGCCCTCTTTAGTTGCATAGCCGTCAGTTTCCTAAGCTACCGACTTCCGTTTACACCTTGAATGACTGCTGCTTTCTGCAGATCATCAAGGCAACAGATTTGTTTTTCATAACAGTCAACCTTTGCCTTATGTTCAGCCAACCAGTTAACTCCAATAATGATATCATACGATCCTAGAGGAGTGACATACAAGTCAACTTCGGTGGAGAAACTAGGCAGATCAAGAATTGCCCCAAAAAGGCACATTTCGACTGTATGGACATCATTATTCCCATAATGCACTGTCCATGTTTTATCCATTCTTGCAGCCTTTCTTTTTAATTTCAAGGCAAGTTTAGCGAAAATAAAACATTCAGTAGCTCCGATATCAAAAGTACAACTACGGAGTTTACCAAATAACTTACCCGTAACTTCTATGGGTGTCACTTGCTTTTCAGCTTGTCTGTTAGCCACTGCAGCATGTATCCTATGCTGCTGTCCGCGATCATCCTTCTTCAGAGGACAGTGATTCGCATAGTGGTCCTTTCCACAGTTGAAGCATCCTCCAGCTGGCCCTTTTCTAGGTTCAAATTTATTACCAGCCTTGAAGTTATCATTCTGGCTTCCATAGGACTTCTGTCCAATGCCATTAACTTTTGTGAAGCTGTTCCGCACGCTATTTACAGGTCTGTTCATCACAGGTTTCTTGTTGTTATCTACAACAATTTTGTTTTTCACACCAAACCTTTTCCAAGGTCCCCTTTTTGGTGCAAGAGACGAAGAAGAATTGGGAATCTTCTTCCTTATCTCTTCCCTGTGAGCAGATATTGCTCTCAATTTCTGTTCCTGTCTGATTGCCTTTTCAACAACTCCATCCATGGTGGTTGGGCCGTGGACATCCACTTCGCCCCCAATGATGGGATTCAGTCCCATTATGAATTTCCGTATTCTGAACTTCTCGTCAGCTTGGTACTGCGGCACATACTTAAGGAGTTTAGTAAACCCTTCCCAGATTCCATCACCGATAACCTTCCTTGCGACCGATTACGAAATTCAGTCATTTTCCTATCAAAATAGAGTTGAGGCAGCCATCGTTGCCTAAAATAACCCTTAAATTGATCCCAAGTTATGTCTGATTCGACAATATTTAGCTCAACCTTACGGTTGTCCCACCATGATGATGCTTCATGAGAAAGCTGATATGCTCCCCATATCGCTTTAGTCTCTTCAGAGAAGTTTCTTATTGCAAAGTATTTCTCCATTTCACTGAGCCAGTTTTCAGCTCCGTCCCCAAGAGTTGTTCCATCAAACTTTGGAGGACTTATTCTCTTTATATCATTTGTAAGTTCAGCTGCTAATCTTGCCCTTTTATTTTCAGGGGGATTAGGAGCAATTACATTATTATCATCAACACCCGGATTCCCTCCGTTGATGTTGTCCATAGGAGGCAGCTGATCATTTATTTCAGCTTCATTCTCCTCCTCTTCATTGCCCATTGACTGCTGTTCCAGTACAGTCAAACGATCCCTCGTTTCAAGTAGGGCAGCAAGGATTTCATCCAGCTTTTGGGCAGTTGCTGCTTCTCCACCCTGCAACGGGTTATTCGCAGCATTCCCTCTTGTCCTGACCATTTTCTGTTCAATAAGAAAATGTAAACTTTATTAATATCGTGGACTCATTAGGTCCAAGAGCTGTAACCTTCAGCTCTGATACCAAGATGTAACATCCCCATTTTAAAATACCAGAACAAGGGAAATATTTTTTTTTTTTTTTATTAACGTTCTCTGTTATGAATTATAAAATTCAAACACACGTTCAAGTTTTAATAATTGTTCTCTGCCCAAACAACACAGTTTGGATCACACAATTTCTTTTTAAAACGAATGTTCCCTGTTCACATATTTACAATATGGAACACACATTCAATGCCATTCAATCTTATAACAGATTCTATATGCTGCTGTAAATGACTCGAGGAACTACCGATCTTCCATTTTCATGGCTCGGAGTTTCAACGATCCTTCATTTCATGACTCGGCAACAACCGATCCTTCATGTTCATGACTCGGCAACAACCGATCCTTCATGTTTGTTTATGCATAGTATATTATATATACCTGTTCTCATAACCTTCCCCGGTTATCGAAGTGATCCATTTAAGAAGCCTATCTGAATATCTGTTACTGATATTCATCTGACATCCTGCATCTTAAATTAAGTGATAAGGACAACGCAACCAGCAATTGCGATACTTTGGCCAAAGATTTTCACATGCTTTGCATGATCATATTCCTGGATGTGATACACATCTACGGAATACGTCCTTCACCTCACTTCACCTGTTATCTAGAATGGTCTTTCCTGGCTCCTACCAATCCTCATCGTTTAAGGTCGCTTTTAAACTTTCAATTCCAACTAGTAATATGAACGGGTATAGGAAGGCACTCCCAGGTAACTAAAGATATACGAGACATACGGTGTCGTTACCCCACGACTCCATGTGTCTATTTGTCTTTAGTATTCCGAGTCACTCCGTATACCGAGATCATACCCTATCCCCCGCTAAGATCTACACATTCAACCTATGTATTCTAAATGTTTTAATTCGGGAGGGCATTGCTATATGTCATTACTGCAACATTGTGTCGTCATGAAGACCCCATCTTCATGAAGACACCTTCTTTATGGCGTATGCCAATGTCCTCTGAGAATCCACCCATCGAGAATACACATCCGCTTTCAAGTGACTTAGCCACGAGTTAATAATTAAAATCAACTTTCAAAGATTCGTGCTGATCCCTTGATCCTCATTTCCGTTGCGATTGTATATAACTAAGAGGACTAAACCGTCCATTAGTTTGTTATGTATCTTCACCTTCGTATCGAAGGGCTACAATTCCTTACTTGGTTTATTTCTTAATCATTGGATTAAGCATCCATGCACCGACGGACGTGATAAGTTTAACCTATTAAACTTAGCCAAGATTTTCAAGCTCGCAACTAATTTGAATATTAACTTATTAGACGTCATTCAAACGAGGTCTAAACTTGAGAAATGAATTCATTTGTTCTCCTTAACGTTATATAGTTAAGGTCCATTAGTTGGGGATATATTTACCCTATATCCTTTATTCTGAATTTTATCAAGCGGGATCATAAATGGAGTTCGAAAGCGAAGTTCGATTACTCCAAGTTGAATTGATATTCCTTAGCTCCTAAGCTAATCCTGAATACCTTCGATTATGGAATCATATTCTTCTTAATCCTTTTAATGTCAATTTAAAATTCATCTTTACCCAAGTATGAACTAATTGCATCTTCAACTTAAAAGTTGCATTTAAGTAAGAATAGATATCAGTTTCAATTCAACATCCATCCAAGGATAATGAAACAATTCCAAATCAAGAAATAACATCATATTTCCAATTTAAACAACAATATCAAACTGATATAATTATTGAAAATATCACACTTGTAATTGTATTCAATATTTCAAGTCATAATTGTACATTTGCCAATCCAGCTGATTGGGTATAGTTTATACAAAGCATCCATACAACTCATGGACAGAAGAATATGTTTTCTTCTTTTCACAATTCCTCAAAGAGGAATAAAAGCAACAATTACAATTTATTTTACACCTAATCAAGAGGCATCAGAAAACAGCCAAGTCTTCATTCTAATCAAATTCCATCTGCAAAATGAATTGCACGGGTCAGTTCAACGAACTGAGCACATTAAGCACTTATCCTTAAAAATAAGATGCTTCAACTAACTGTTTCAATAAAAGAACCCTGCTTTTATGAAACTACTGCAAAACATCAATCTCGAAATAGGAACAAAGGGAAGATCAAATAACAATGAATATTCCAGTCAAGTTCGCATTCACAAAACAGTAAAAAAAATATCAGAAGGTCAAACCACGACTGCTAGACGCAATGGGGTCAACCTTTCATTACAGCAAGAAGGAATTATAATCATTCTTTGCACAGAATACAAAACCAGTTTATAATTGCGTCTACAGTCTGAATAAGAAGACCGAACAGTATCAAGAAAACACAATGAAACCATCTTATCCACACCGTAAGGAGAGACACAATTCATTAATAAGTTCAGAAGGAAAAACAATTAACTTTTCCTACTTCACGAATACCCAATACGTATTCGTCTATTTCCAATTCAAGGAAAGGCACAGAAATGAAAATATTGCTATTACTTTATTCGAATCGAGTTCGATTACCCAAAGAAACCCCAAATGCCATTTCCATTAAAATCCCAAAACCGGAGAAGGAAAAGGATCTATTTCCTTGAAAATTTCAATAAGAAACAATTTCAAACAACTATTGCTTCTTTCATTTTAGTTCATCAGCAAAAGAACTTATAGTTTCAATAGTGAAAACAACTCAAGTAACCTGTACAGGCTCGTGGAACATATGACAATTTCCCCAATCTTTTGTTAAACAACCTATGCAGTCGACAGAAAGCATTTCGTTCGAGAAAAAAAATAAGGACAAATTGAACTCAGCGATCAATAACAGTATTTTGTATCATTTCCAAAATGACAGCAAGATTCAACAGAACCCAAATCACAGCAATATACATAATTGTATTTCCATTTCCATTTTATACGCAAGGACAGTTCCAAATACAACAAAGAAAGAAACAATTACGAAATGGAAACAATTAAACGAGCTGTTCCACTTCCAACAATATGAACAGTGAAGGAAATATCTATTTCCAACTTTCATCCAGTCGATAACCATCAGACAATTCATTTCCAACTTGATTCGAGCAAAAACAAACCAAAACCAAGCAACCAGAAACGTTCAACATATCATTTTCCAAGCAAAAGAGAAGTAAGAATCGATAAAATCCAAATCGAACCGATTTGACAACAGTCACAAAATCAAAACCCAAGAGCAGGGTTGTTTTAATGATACACTTAATCAAAGCAAAGATTTTTAAAGAGAAGGGCTTAACATGCCTGAAATCTCTTTTCCAGAGCTCGAAGAAAACCTTGTTTGCCGCGTTTTTCCTTCCGCAACGACAACACAAACTTCCCAGAACTCCTTTCTTCTTCAGGCTTAACAACAGCCTCCAAATCTCCACGAGAAATGTCAAATGCCAAGAGCTGGTTCGACCGAACCAGGTCAGAAAAACCAAATGCAGAGCAACTTCACAAAAGGCTCGAATCAACAAAAATGAAAATCAAATTCCCTCATGCTGTTTCCAAGGCGAGCTGGTCGCGAGGACCGAAAACAATTAATGCATTAAAGGCTCTGCCTTTTTCCTTACTTTCCACGCCACCGCCACTTGAGTTGGCGAGCTTTTTAAATTTCAAATTTCCATGCAAAATCAAAGTTGGCTCTATCTCCAAATAGATGCCTCTAATTCCTACTGCCCGCTAAAATCGGCGCCATGTCCACGTAGGGACTGTTCATTAAATGCCAATGAATGCCCTTCCTCCCATCCTTATCCTTTCCTTCCAAGGGTCTGCGTACCCCTTAGATTAGGATTAGTTTAGGTTGCACATAGCATTCAACCTAGGTCTTAGTTTAGCCTTAGGTTATTAGGGCTTAGGTTATTTTCCTTTTTTTTTTTTTTTTTTTTTTTTATATAAAATCCACTTAGGATAGTAGGGTAGGATGCATGTTAGGACTTAGTATTAATTTAGGGTTTAATTCATACTAACCACTAACACTAACAACTTCCATCCAGCCTCCCTACTAACATTCACGTTAATGCAGAGCAGGACGTTCCGTCCTTCAGATTACGTGCCAAGGCCACCCGTGTCTAGGCATTCCTTGCCTCACGAGGTCCCTAGTTCGACAGTACAGGGTTTAAGAATCAAACCCCTGTCGTTGGCATCTACGTGCTAGCTGTTCACACCTGCAATCAGGCGCTGCACGTTCATAACAATCTCGGTTCGGTTCAAGTGTGAATCGACACAGAAATCACAAGAGGACCTCAGCATACTTGGATCAATGAAATTGATTCAAGGTATGTTGTCAATCAGCAAAGAGAGTTTAGCAAGTATACGATTATTTGTCATCACATCAGCAAACACACAAGTACAATACTGCTGTCCCATGCAATAAATCACAGTATGCAAGAATCCAAATTAGCAACACATTCTCTTAAGATCAAAACATATCTTAACATGTTTGCTTTCATTTCAATGAAATATATCAAGTATGTAAAACATTCACCAAGTTAACATACAAAATTAGAGTGTTCTGATGTGCATGAGTGTGGGTATGCTTATGTGTTTGGAGTGCATGTGTGTGTGTGCTTATGTGTGTGTGCTTATGTGTGTGTGTGTTTACGAGTGCGTGTGCATATGCGTGTGCGTGTGTGTGGGAGTGTGCATGTGGTTGTGCATGTGGTTGTGCGTGTGTGCACAGTATGCATGTGCATGTGCATGTGTGTGAGTGTGTGTATGTGCGTGTGTGTGTGTGTGTGTGTGTGTGTCCTTACTTGTGCATGTGAGTGTGCGTGTGTGCATGCACACCCATGCATCTACTGTCCACGTGTGCTTGCATGTGCATGTGTGTGTGCATGTTCGTGAGCACGTGCGCGTGCGTCTGCGAGCGTGTGCGTGTACATGTGCGTTTTTGTGCGTGTGCATTTGCATGTGATTGTGCATGTGCATGTGCTTGTGTGTTTGCTTTAGTGTGCGTGTGCTTGCATATGCATGTGTGTGTGCGTATTTGTGTGCGTGTGTGTATGCTTGCACGTGTGCGTGTGTGTGTGCATGTGCGTGTGCTTTCGTGAGTGTGTTAGTGCGTGCGTGAGCATGTGCATGTGGGTGTGCATGTGCGCGTGTGCATTATCGTGTGGGTGTGCTTGTGAGTTTTCTTGCTTGTGCGTGTGCGTGTGCGTGTGCTTACGCATGTGCGCATGCGTGTGCTTGTGCGGTGCGTGTGCGTGTGTGTGTGCTTTTGCGTGTGCGTGTGCGTGTGTGCGTGTGCGTGTGCGTGTGCATGTGCATGTGCTTGGCGAGTGTGTGCGTGTGCGTGTGTGCGTGTGCGTTATCGTGTTGGTGTGCTTGTGTATTTGCTTTCGTGTGCTTGTGCTTGCATGTGCGTGTGCGTGTGCGTGCATGTGTGTGTGCGTGTGCGTCTGCGTGTGTGTGTGCTTGTGCATCTGCGTCTTCGTGTATGTGTGCGTTTGCTTGTGCGTGTGCGTGTGCGTGTGCATGTGCATGAGTGTGTGCATGTGTGTGAGTGTGTGCATGTGCGTGTGCATGTGTCCACACTTGGGCGTATGAGTATGTGTGTGCGTGCGCTGCAGTATCTTGTTACGTGCACATGTGCGTCTATGTGCGTGTCCATGAGTGTGTGCATGTGCATGTGCATGTGGGTGTGCTTGCGTGTGCGTGTGCATGTGTGTGAGTGTGTGCATGTGTGTGAGTGTGTGCGTGTGCATGTGCGTGTGTGGATACTTGGGCGTATGAGTATGTGTGTGCGTGTGTGTTTGCGTGTGTGTGTGCGCATGCGCTTTGTAGGTATGGCGGATGTATACCTCTTACATCCGTGTCCGACATTCACGAGCTATCTATGCGATCAAGCGAGCTAGCAGCGTATCTTTGTGCAGTGATTTGAGTGAGCGCAAGTCTATACTGGCAAAGAGTGGAAAAGAGGTTTGTGCTTTCTGTCCCCCGATTTGGGAAGGGGCAGTGGGCATCGTCCTGCACTGCGTTGTGCAGGACCGTCAGGGCAGTCTTGTTGGTCTTTGACCTTGGGAGGGGATTGTTCTTTGTAATCATTTGAGTAGTCGCCGAGCATTATCGGTTGTGCCCGACTCGGTGGTTGTGTGTATTTGGCGTGAGCCTGCCTTATTGTACTTTGGGCTGTTTTGTCCTGTGAGAGTTAATAAGAATTACACGTTCTCCCAGCTGTATAGTGCATTGTGTATTTGCTCTTGTACTTAGAGTAGATTTCCTTACATTGCATGCTTTATTGTGCTTCCGCATTAAACCCATCAAAAATACAAAAAGAATACCATTGTGTTGTGAGTGTTCTTGTGCAGGTAAACACTGAAGGCGTAGTCCGTAACTTGCGTAGAGTTCCTTCTTCGCGGAAGGACTTGAAGTGAGTAAGCGGTGCCGCGCGGTTAGAGCTCAGTCGAGCTGGACCCGTGACAGTTGGTATCAGAGCACAGGTTGTGTGTCTAGGTTAGGTTGTGTTTACCTTGTCTAGCATTTTTGTATCCAACGTCGAACCCCTTTGTGTGTCTCCGTGTATTGAGTCAGTATGACAGGATCTGGAGATGAACATGTTGATAACAGAGGAAGAGGGGAAGGCCGGGTTGGAGGTGACAAGAATCGTCACAAAAGTAAGTCACGAGGTGAAGCTTTGGATAGTTCCAACGAGCAAGTCAATTCCCAGATTCAGGAATTGGAGCAGCAAGCCAATACAAGGTTTTCTGAGCTCGAAGAGAAGGTGCATTCCATGGAGGCTACGATCTCAGAACTTACAGAAAGATTGGAGGAGAGTTTGGTGTCTCAGACTAGGTTACATGATGAAGTGACCTTGTGCCGATCAGCGGTACTGGCTATGGCGAAGACACCACCGTCCAGCTCTTCTTCAGGATCAAAACTCCCTAAGGTGAAGGAGCCAGAGAGCTACGATGGAGCTCGAAACGATCAAAACTAGAAAAATTCTTTTACTGGGACGTTGGGAGTATCGGCGGTTTAGGAGGGCCGAGGCACAAGAGGTGCGTCTTTGCGCAGCAAGGTACCTCACAGGTACAACAAAAGTTTGGTGGAGAACTTTGGCAAATGACATTGCCGCAGGGAGATCCACGAAGAAAGTGGACTCTTGGGAGGATCTGAAGAAAGCCCTCAGGGATCAGTTCCGACCTGGTAACGCGGCGTGGCTGGCTAGGATCAAGTTGAGTCAGCTGAAGCAGACTGGGAAGATGAGAGACTACATCAAGTCTTTTCAGAGCCTCATGTTGGAGATTCACGACATGTCTGAGGCAGACAAATTGTTTCAGTTTACAAATGGTCTTCAGCCGTGGGCTAAGGTAGAGCTCAGGCGCCACGATGTGTCAGAAGTCAGTGATGCAATTGCTGTAGCGGATCGTCTCTTAGATTTCAGAGAAGAGACTTCATCAAAGAGCACCCAGAACCCTAACGCGTCGAAGGGAAAGAGCGTTGATAAGGGTCAGAGTAAGTCTTCTGTGAAGCCACAGGGTGGTAACAAGGGAGGGAAGAATACTCAGGAGTCGTCAGAGGGATCTCAGAAGTCTAGCAACAACTCCAAGAATGGTGGCAAGAAGTCACAAGGAGGAGAATCGGGTGGAAAGACTTTCACGCCAAATGTTGGACATGTGGTAAAGCTCACTACAACAGAGATTGTCCGGAGCGACAGAGGGTGTCAGCAGGTTCATTCGGCGGAACCGGATGAACAGAATGAGCAGCACATTTGCATGCTCGGGGGCTTAACGCAATGGAGAAAGTTGAGCCCAGAGTAGATGATGGCGGGAGTAGTCTGCATGGATTGAACTACGTGGAGGTGGTGATCAAAGGAAAGAGAACCACAAGCACTTGTGGACACAGGTGCAACGCACAACTACATAACAATCCAAAGAGCCCAAGAGCTGGGCCTCCAGTCCTCCGGAGGTACCGGAAGGTTTAAGGCAGTGAACTCACCGACCATGGAAACAGTCGGCTCTGCACGAGATGTGGATGTGCAGGTCGGCGAGTGGAAAGGAAACTGGACTTGTCCGTGATAAAAATGGATGATTTTGAGTTAGTGTTGGGACAAGAGTTTATCCGAAAGGGTAAAGTGGCAATCTTTCCCCACTTGGAAACTTTGTTTATGTTGGATCCGAAGCAGACGTGCATGGTGAAGACAGTGCAGAGAAGACAGGCGGGAAGACACAGGTGTGTTCAGCAATGAGCATGCGGAAGGCTGCAAGGAAGAAGGGCGCAGAGCCCATGTATTTCGCAGCACTTGTTGGTGGTTGGGATGATGAAGAGGAGCAAGGTTCCTATTCCAGCTGGAGTGGAGAAGGTTCTCCGCGACTACCAAGACCGTATGCCCAAAGAGTTACCACCATATTTGCCACCGCGGAGAGCAATAGATCATCGCATCGAGTTGGTGCCAGGGGCGAGTCCTCCAGCAAGGGCTCCGTACCGGTTGTCTGGGCCAGAGATGATTGAGCTGAAGAAGCAGTTAGAAGAGTTGTTAGCTGCTGGATATCTTCGTCCTTCGCGCTCTCCATACGGCGCTCCAGTTTTGTTTCAGAGGAAGTCAGATGGGTCACTTAGGCTTTGTGTGGATTACAGGGCCTTGAACAAGTTAACCATCAAGAACAGATATCCTCTTCCACTCATCGAGGATTGCTTCGATCGCCTAGCAGGGGCGAAGATCTTCACAAAGTTGGACTTGAGGTCAGGGTACTATCAGGTCAGGATTGCTCCAGGAGATGATGAGAAAATGACCATTGTCACCAGATATGGGTCGTATGATTTTCTTGTGATGCCCTTTGGGTTGTGCAATGCGCCAGCGACGTTTTGCACACTCATGAATAATGTGTTCAGACCACTACTGGATAAGTGTGTGGTGGTATACTTAGATGACATCTTGGTGTTTTCCAAGAATCATGAGGAGCACAGGGTACACCTTGCGAGTTTTCAAGCTGTTAAGGGAGCATGACTTGTATGTGAAGAAAGAAAAGTGTTCCTTTGCTCAGGAAGAAGTTCACTTTCTTGGGCATGTTGTGGGGAAGGGCAAGATCAAACCTGACCCAAGGAAACTTGAAGCAATCAAGGATTGGGAGCCGCCCAGGGATGTACATGGTGTGCGTCAGTTTTTGGGTTTGGCGAACTACTACAGAAGGTTTGTCAGTCGGTACTCCAAGATCGCGAGTCCTCTGACGGAATTGTTGAAGAAGGATGTGAAGTGGTGTTGGTCAGCTAAGTGTCAGGAAGCTTTTGATCTCTTGAAGGAGAAGTTGACGACGTCACCAGTGTTGTCCTTGGTAGACTTCAGCAAGCCTTTTGAGGTGCACACAGATGCATCTGATTTTTCCATTGGCGGGGTGCTAATTCAGGACAAGCATCCAGTGGCTTTTGAGTCCAGGAAGCTCAAGGACGCGGAGAGAAGATATCCAGTTCATGAGAAGGAGATGACTGCAGTGGTTGATTGTTTGAGAAGATGGAGGCACTACTTGTTGGGAGCGCACTTCATTGTAAAGACAGACAATGTATCAAATTCATTCTTCTTGACTCAGAGTAAGCTGTCGCCAAAGCAGGCAAGATGGCAAGACTTTCTAGCTGAGTTCGACATGGAAATTGTGCATACCGCAGGCAAGGAGAATGTGGTCGCAGATGCACTCAGCAGAAAGCAACAGTTGGCGGTCATTGCAACAGCATCAGTTAGCCCAGTGTCTACTCATGGGGAGAGTAGAGTGGAATTGACAGGGAATTGATGACGAAGATTCGGGAGGGCTTGGTTCTGGATCCTCAAGCTGCTGCATTGGTTAAGACCGTGGAAGATCAGACTCAGAAAGGGTTGAAAAACAAGTTCAGCATTTCAGATGGGATGTTGTGGTTTGCTCAGAGTCGGGTCTACATCCCTAAGTGGGGGAGCCTGCGCAGAGATTTGATAAAGGAATGTCATGATTCAATATGGGCAGGTCACCCTGGGCAGAATCGCACTATGGCTCTTTTGGAAAGGGGCTTTTACTGGCCAAGATGAGTAAGGATGTGGATGAGTTTGTCCGCTCTTGTTTGATCTGCCAGCAGGATAAGCCAGAACATCGGTTGCCGAGAGGACTTCTCCAGCCGTTACCTGTTCCAGTCAGGCCGTGGGCAAGTGTGAGCATGGATTTCATCACCGGATTGCCTAGTGTGAAGGGAATGTCTAGCATCCTAGTGGTGGTGGATAGATTCTCTAAGTATGCCATTTTCACCGCATGTGAACATCCTTGTGGAGCAGAGAAAACTGCAGAGTATTTCTTCAAGAATGTGGTGAAGTATTGGGGAATCCCCTTGAGCATCGTCTCGGATAGAGATGCTCGTTTTACAAGCAACTTTTGGCAAGAGCTGTTCAGGTTGGTGGGAACAAAGTTGTTGTTGTCCACAAGGTTTCATCCACAGACAGATGGCCAGACAGAGAGGATCAATGCAGTATTGGAGTCTTACTTGCGGCATTATGTGCGGAGTGACCAAACCAATTGGCCGGATCTTCTCGACCTTGCACAGTTCTCTTACAACAGCCAGAAGAGTGAGTCGAGCAAGCATTCACCATTTGAACTCGCGACGGGCCAACAACCTTTGTTGCCTCATACAGTGATTGCTGGATACTTTGGAAGGTGTCCGTCGGCCACGGAATATCTGAAGGATTGGCACGAGCGTGTTGCTCTTGCAAGGCTGCACTTGTTGAAAGCAGGTGAACGCATGAAGAAATATGCAGACCAGTCTAGACAGTCCGCAGAGTTGGAAGTCGGAAGTAAGGTAATGCTGAGGATGGAGCCAGAAGTCTTCAAGGCCCCTCCCGGAACAGCAAAGTCCTTGGTCCGCAAATTTGATGGGCCTTTTGAGATTCTGGCCAAGGTAGGCAAGGTCGCCTACAGACTGAAGTTGCCGAAACACATGAAGACGCATCCCGTCTTCCATGTCAGCCAGTTGAAGCCTTTTGTTGCTGATGAAGCTGAGCCAGAACGGAGTCAGCCTAATCGTCCAGCTGCCAATGTGATAGACAATCCAGACAGGGAGTTGGACAAGATACTTGAGGTGAAGACAGATGGTTGGGGCAACAGAAGGGTGAGGAAGTTCTTTGTGATGTGGGTTGGTTGTCACTCAGCTACATGGGAACGAGAAGAAGCCCTTTGGAAGTACAAAGACAAGGTTAAAGCGTTCCTTGCGAGGAACAAGGGCCTTGGTCCCTTGGAACAGAAATGAACCTGAATAGGGGGCCTCCTCCAGGCTACATACAGTGGGGTCTTCACGGCGCCGAGGACGTCACCGATTCTAAGTGGGGGAGTCTATGACGGATGTATACCTCTTACATCCGTACCAACGTTCACGAGCTATCTATGCGATCAAGCGAGCTAGCAGCGTATCTTTGTGCAGTGATTTGAGTGAGTGCAAGTCTATACTGGCAAAGAGTGGAAAAGAGGTTTTGTGCTTTCATCCCCGATTTGGGAAGGGGCATGGGCATCATCCTGCACTGCATTGTGCAGGACCGTCAGGGCAGTCTTGTTGGTCTTTGACCTTGGGAGGGGATTGTTCTTTGTAATCATTTGAGTAGTCACCGAGCATTATCGGTTGTGCCCGACTCGGTGGTTGTGTGTATTTGGCGTGAGCCTGCCTTATTGTACTTTGGGTTGTTTTGTCCTGTGAGAGTTAATAAGAATTACACGTTCTCCCAGTTGTATAGTGCATTGTGTATTTTCTCCCATACTTAGAGTAGATTTCCTTACATTGCATGCTTTATTGTGCTTCCGCATTAAACCCATCAAAAATACAAAAAGAATACCATTGTGTTGTGGATCATGTTCTTGTGCAGGTAAACACTGAAGGCGTAGTCCGTAACTTACGTAGAGTTCCTTCTTTGAGGAAGAACTTGAAGTGAGTAAGCGGTGCCAAGCGTGGTTAGAGCTCGATGAGAATTGGACCCATGACAAAGAGGCATCCGGTTCTATGCACGTGTGCGTCGTCGTGTGCATGTCCATGAGTGTGTGCAGGGAGCCTTAGCGCATGCGCGTATGTGTGTGTGTGCATGTGCATTTGTGTGCGCGTGTGCGTTTACGTGTGCTTGTGTGTTTGCTTCGTGTGTGTGTGTGCATGTACGTGTGCGTATTTGTGTGCATGGGGGTGTGCATGTGTGTGGGCATGGGCATGGGCATGTGCGTGTGCGTGTGCGTGTGCGTGTGCATATGCGAGTGCATGTGCATGTGTGTGCATGTGTGTGTGTGTGCACGTGTGTGCATGCATGTGTGTGCGTGCACATGTGCGTGTGCTTGCGCGAGTGCGTGAGCATGAGCATGTGCGTGTGCGTGTGCGTGTGTGTGTGTGCATGTGTGTTATCGTGTGGGTGTGCTTGTGTATTTTCTTTCATTGTGTGCTTGTGCTTGCATGTGCGTGTGGGTGTGCATGTGCGTGTGTGTGTGCATGTGCGTCGTGTCTTCGTGTGTGTGTGTGTTTGCTTGTGTGTGTGCGTGTGCATGTGCGTGTGGATGTGCTTGCGTGTGCATGTATGTGTGCATGTGCGTGTACATGGGCATGAGTGTGTGCATGTGTGTGAGTGTGTGTGCATGTGTCCATACTTTGGCATATGAGTATGTGTGTGCGTGTGTGTGTGCGCGTGCACCCGCAGCATTTGGTTCGTGCGTGTGCGTTTGTGTGCGTGTCCATGAGTGTGTGTGTGTGCCTTAGCGTGTGCGCATGCATGTGCGTGTTTATGTGCGTTTGTGTGCGCGTGTGCTTGTGCATTTGCTTTCGTGTGTGTGTGAGTGTACGTGTGCGTATTTGTGTGCGTGTGCGTGTGCATGCGCGTGTGCATTTACGTGGATGTGTGCGTGGTATGTGCATGTGCGTGTGTGTGTGCGTGTGCGTGTGTGTGTGCATGTGCATGTGCATGTGCGTGCATGTGTGTGCGTGCACGTGTACGTGAGGGTGTGTGTGAGCATTTGCGTGTGCGTGTGCGCGTGTGCGTGTGCGTGTGGATGTGCTTGTGTGTGATTTTTCTTACTTGTGCATATGCGCGTGTGCGTGTGGTTGTGCCTGTGCGTGTGCTTGCATGTGCATGTGCATGTGCGTGCGTGTGTATGCGTGTGTGTGTGTGTGTGTGCTTATCTGTTTGCTTGCATGTGCGTGTGCGTAATGTGTGTATGCGTGTGCATGTGCAAGGCGTGTGTGTGTGCGATTACACGTGTGCGTGTGCATGTGTTCGTTTGCGTTTGCGTATGCATGTGTGTGTGTGCGTGCGTGTGTGTGCATTTGGTTATGCTTGTGCATTTGCTTCATTTTCTTGTGCTTGCATGCATGCATGTGCATGTGCGTATGTACGGGTGCGTGTGCATGTGTGTGTCCGTGTGCGTGTGTGTGTGCAAAGCGTGTGCGTGTGCGTGTGCGTGTGCGTGTGCGTGTGCGTGTGCGTGTGCGTGTGTGTGTGCCTGTGCATGTGTGTGTGCGTGTGCGTGTGCGTGTGCGTGTGTGTGTTCGTGTGTGTGTGTGTGCGTACGTGTGTGCTTGAAGATACATGTGCATGTGTGTGTGCGTGTGTGTGTCCACTTATGTGTGCGTGTGCGTGTCCTGCTGTGTGTGTGTGTGTGTGTGCATGTGTGCGTGTGCATGCGCGTGTACATGTTCGTGTGCGTTGGTGTGTCTTGTGCATGTGCATGTACGTGTGCGTGCTTGTGGGCGTGTGTGTGAGCGTGTGCATGTGCGTGTGCCTATGCATGTGCAAGTGCGTGTGCGTGTGGGTGTACGTGTGTTCGTGTGTGTGTGTGTGTGTGTGTAGTGCATGCGCGTGAATGTGAGTGCATGTGTGTGATTGTGAGTGTCCATGTGTGTGTTTTCATGCGAGTGCATGCGTGTGATTATGAGTGTGTGTACGTGTGCGGAGCGTGTATATGCTCATGTGCGTGTGCGTGTTCGTGTGCGTGTGCATTGTGCGTGTGCGTGTTCGTGTGCGTGTGCGTGTATGTGTGCAAGTGCATGTGCTTGTGCATGTGCGTGTGCATTTGGGTGTGCATGTGCATGTGTGCACGTGTGTGTGTGCATGTCTGTGTGTGTGTGCTTGTGTGTTTGCTTGCGTGTGCGTGTGCATGTGCATGTGTGTGTGCGTGTGCATGTGTGTGTGCGTTTGCGTGTGCGAGTGCGAGTGCATGTATTCGTGTGTCTTTGTGTGTGTGTAAGTGCACGTGCGCGTGTGTGCATGTGCATGTGCGTGTGTGTGTGTGTGCATGCGTGTGCGTGTGCGTATGCATGCACGTGTGTGCCCGAGTATGCGTGTGCATGTGCATGAATGTGTGCGTGTGCATGTGTCCATACTTGCACGTGTTCAGTACTCATGTGCGCATGCACATGCGTGCATCTTCTTTTGTGCACGTGTGCGTCTGCGTGTGCATGTACGTGAGCGCATGCACGTGCGCGTGCGCGTGCGTGTGCGTGGCGCGTGCACATGCATCTACAAGTGCGCATACGTGTGCATGTGTGTGTGCGTGTGCTTGTGCATTTTCTTGTGAGTGCGTGTGCATGTGTGTGAATGTGTGCTACCCTAAATTCCAAAGGAGACAGAGATATACTAGAGAATGCAAAAAATCCTTTCCCCATAAAACTAGACAGAGATGAGAATGCAAAAAGCTAAAACTATGCTAATAGGTGATGCACCAAAGGAGTGGTGAGCATTTTTTACTTCTACAGATTGACACAGTCCATAAAAATGCAACAAAGAACCTCATGCACAAACTGATAATTGTAATGAAGGATCATAAATTAACCAAACAACACAGGCAGAGGATGAAAACTAATCACAGAGGTTATATTGTTATTTTAATCATCAAAATCACTTGCATTACAACACCTGAGAGGCAAAATAAAGTTGCAGCTCTTAGAAAAGGTCTGATATTCCACCAAAATCACTTCCAAGGTGAGAAAGGGGACCTGCAATACACAAAAATGTTCAACACTTTGAAAATGAGCCAAATCTGCTTTTATAAAAGCAAGGACGAGCCCAGAGAGAGAAAACATGGGAAAATGGGAGAGGTTCAATCATTGACCAAAATGCATTCAAAACAGCATGGGCATCCTTACAGACCCATTCCCTGACATTTTTAACCATGCTGGGAGAGAATGCGAGCCATTCTTCATTAAAAACGGTGGTTGAAACGTCATTTCTACTCATCACCACGCCAGAGACGTTTTTTTGATTTTCTCTCTCCAAACTCCATCAAAATGCAAAATTGACCCCGAATCTTGTAGATAATTTCACCAGCTTTCCATTGATATAAAGAACGCGAAAACCGAGCTTTGGATCGAAAGATATGGCCATTTGAAGTTTTAGGGCAAAACAGTACAAATCGGTCAAGTGGGCAAAAATTCAAATTTTTGCACCTTTTTGGTCATTTGGAAAATTTTCCAAAATTTCCCCACGCTCCACCACTCTAGGTGCCACGTGGCGGCATCTCATTGGCCATGGGCCTTTCAGGGAAAATTTTCCCAAAAACTCCGCCGAGCCATAACTTCAAAAATACATGGAGTTAGGAGGAAAACTTTACCTTTCTGGAAAGCTGAGAAAGAGCTCTATCCAATGGTGTCATTTCTAGAAGGTTTTGAGTGCCTAAAAGTAAAATATTATGTCTGAGGCACAAGAGAAGGAAAGATGAAAGGGAGTTAGCCACAAAATGAGCAGGGGGCACATTTTGGATAACAATTTTGGCGACTCAGAGGGGTCATCTGCCTGCTGGATGAAGTTACCAGTTGCCTGAAGCAATCCATTGGGCATGGAGTCACCTGATTTTCTATCTGATACCCCAACTGACTAGAACGTTGCAAGGAGGAACATGGAATATCACCTGATGGAGCAAGGCCTGCAAACACATTCCCAGAACAACAAGCCTGTGCCAAAGCACTTAGGGAAAGAAAACTAATCTACAAAGAAACAATGTGCACAAGCACTGGAGGAATGAAAACCTAAGCTAATATTTACAAGGTGGAGAATTTCCTTTAGTAGCAATGCTTTAGATGGATCCCATTGACTGGAATCTGCAGTTCTTCGCCATCCAATGAAGACAATTGGAAGGCATTGTTGTCCTTACACTTTGTGACCATGTATGGGCCACTCCAAATGGCATCAAATTTTGAATGCCTTCCCGGTTTTGCTCTCTTTGCATCCCATTTTAACACTAGATCTCCAACTTGGAAGGATCTATTCTTGGCCTTTCTATCAAAGGTCTTCTTTATCAAAGCCTGATCCTTCTCCATTGCTTGGGATGCCTGATTCCTGATTTCTTGGAGCTCCATCAATTCTGCATATCTAACTTCCATGGGCTCAAACTCCAACAACTCCAACTGTTTCATGAGTTCCAATGTTGGCAACTCAAGTGATATGGGCAAAATTGCCTCTCTCCCATAAACAAGCTTGAATGGAGAGTTACCTGTAGATCTTTTAGGAGTTATCCTATCAGCCCATAAAGCTGATTTCAATTTAGTATGCCAAGACCTCTGATTTTCATCAAGAGTCCTCTTAATGATCCTCAACAAGTTCTTGTTTGTAGATTCAGCCTGGCCATTACCCTGGGGGTAATAGTTTGATGAAGTACTTAGGTAGATCCCATTCTTGATGCCCATTCAAATCACCTTGATCCAATGAATGCCAATGCATTATCTCGATATTATTGTAGCAGTATGCCAAACCTGGTTACTATTCCCCATGAAGTCTAGGATACTAGATTCATTTGCTTCCTCGAGTGCTACCGCTTCACCCATTTAGTGAAGTAATCTGTGGTCAAAAATCCACTTGTGCCCTCGCTCAATTGGGATTAATGACTCCAATGAAGTCTAAACCCCATTGCATGAATGGCTGGTCAACTGAAATTGATGCAATGGAAGGGCAGCTAGCCTCTCTTTACCTGTGAAGAATGCACAATTCTTGCACCTCTTGATCCATGCATAACAATCATTGAAAATCTTGGGCCAATAATAACCAGCCCTCATGATCTTTAGAGCTGTCACTCTTGGTGCAAAATGACCACCAGCTGGTCCACCATGGAACTCTTCCAACACCCTATGAATCTGATTTGTACCAATGCATCTCAAAGAAGACTCCATTCACATCTCTTTTGAACAAAACACCATCAACAAGGGCATATGGGACAGCCTGCAATCTGAAGTGTCTTCTTTGGGTCTTGTTCATCTCTAGAGGGCATAGGCCTGTGCTTAGGAAGTGCATTATACTTTGGGTCCAGCAAGGAGTGGGGACACCATTATTTTCCTCTTGAGTGCTTCCTTGCTCATGGCTGTCTTGCAACTGCCAAAAAGCTCCTTCTCATTGCATGCTTCCTCTTGTTTGCTCTTAAAATCAGCTGCTCACACAATCCTTTTCCTCTGACCAACTTGGTGACCTTGATCTCTATGTCATACTCCATGACATGAGTAATCCAACCTGCTCTCTTTTTCATTCAAGTCTTTATTGAGGAGGAAGTCTTTAACTCCCGCATGAGAAACCAACAATTGAACCTTATTGTTTGAGACTAAATGCTTGAATTTCTTCAAGCTTCCTGATTACATCGCAAGAACATGCTTCTCAATGAAAGAATATCTCACCTCATAGTCCTCCGTGCTTTGGCTGAAGAAAGCAATTGGCTGCTCATCATTGTCTTTATTCTCGCTGTACCAAAATTGCAGAAATAGTATCATCACCTCCAAATGCATAGAGGATGAAATCCTTGAGAAATCTGGGTTGATGAGAGTCAGGGCTTGAGAGATGGCTTCTTTGATTGCTTCAAAACTCTCCTTGCCTTCTCGTCTGTCCATTTTCAAAGCCATGCTTTTCTTTAACATCTTGGTGATAGGTCTTGACAAGGGCTGCAAAATTTGGGACAAACCTCCGAACAAAATTTATTCTCCCCAAGAAACTTTGAAGGGCCTTCTTGTGGCTTGGCAATGGTAGTGCTCTTATGGCTTCAACTCTTTCTGGATCAATTGCTAATCCTTCTTTGGAGACAATGTGACCAAGGAGCTTTCCTTCATGAGCTAAGAAAATACATTTTTTAGGATTCAAGGAGACTCCAAATCTTCTACACCTTTGGAACACTTGTCTCAAATGAGAGAGGTGGTCTGCTGTATTTTTTGAAAAACAGTGATATCATCAAGATATATCAGCACTATGTTGTTAATCAAACCTTTGAACGCCATGTCCATTGCTCTTTTCGAAGGTAGCTCCGGCGTGGACAGCCCAAATGGCATTTTCCCGTATGCATAAGTTCCCATTTGGTCAGAAGGCTGTCTTGAACTGATCTTCTTCCTTCACCATAATCTGATTGTACCTCAATAGCCATCAAGTAGTGAAAACCTCTCGAGCCAAAGAACAACTTGTAAAATTTGCTCCATGGAAGGAAGTGGGTAATGATCCTTAAGAGATGCTCTATTCAAATCTCTCAAGTCAACACACAATCTGATTTCCCCACTCTTCTTTCTGACTGGAACCAAGTTGGCAACCCAACTAGAATGCTTGATAGGGAATATGATTCTTGATTCTATCAACTTATTCAATTCTTTTCTCATGAGAGGCTCCATGTGGGGGTTGACTGCGCCTTTGTTTCTACCTCGATGGGCTTAGTATTTGATCCAATTCAATGGTGTGTTGAGCTAACTCGGATCAAACCTTTCAAATCTTCATAGCTCCAAGCAAACACATCAGGGAATTCTTGACAAAGTTGTATAAACTCATACCTTTCTTGCTCAGTTGTCATCTTGCCAACTTGGAGTGATTTGCCTTCTCCTACCGAGATGGACACTGAATCTTCTTCCTTCACTTGGATGTTTGCTTTCTCCTTCCTAAACTCGATCATTAGGATTGAAAATGGACTCCAAAGTAATAAGCCCCTTTGGTAGTTTGTTGGTTCTCAGCTGCACCACCTGGTCACCATACTGCTGCTCCAACTTTTCCTGATTTTTGGCTGAGAACTCAGCCTCTTCTTGCAAGAAATGGATGATTTGCTGATCATTTTCAAATACTTGCCAACTTACATTGTTGTCCGGCACTGAAGGCCTCACAATCACATGGATGTTTGGCTGTACCTTGTCCTTTTGAATGCTTTCCACAACGCCAAAGGCTGCCCTAACTCGCCGCAAGCCTGCACAAGAGCTTGGTTCTCTTTCCTAGAATGGATTTGATGCCAAAACCCTCAAAATCTTCAATGAGGTCCCACACCCTATTCTTGTAGCACTTGAGTAGATCATTCTTGACAAAGATGCTGCCCTTGACTTGGTTGACAATCAACTCACTATCACCAAAGACTCGCAAGTTCTTTATTCCTCTCTTGATTGCCCAATGCAGCCTCGCACCAAGGCTTCATATTCAAGCAAGTTGTTATTTAGAGCATGCAAACTGAAATCTAAAAGCTGAATAATACTTAACTCCTCGAGGTGAAACCAAGCATGGCTCCCCCTCCTCCACCTTGTCTACTCCTTGATCCATCAAAAACAACCGCCATACCTCATTGTCATCCTTGTGGTCCGGCTTGGTGATGCTAGGAATAGGCTGATTTTCTTCATGCATGCAATAGACTCCTAACTCGATTCTTCTATTTCTTGATAAGGATCAAAAGCATGCACCTTGTTTTCCCATTCATCAAGAGTTAAATCTGGGATGCTTCCTACCTTGGTGTCACTTCATCAAGCTGCTTGATGATCTTCTTGATCAAATGTCAACAATTGGCATTAATCCGACTTGGAGTGTAAGGCTCAATGTGAAAGTTTGCAATAGGTTCAGACTGATTGTGGCTTTGGTTCCATATCTTGTTCTAACAAAAGATGTGTGACCAATCAATGAGACAAGTAACCTCCAATCTTAGTCAGAAATCCTCGACAAACATAGGGCAAAGAGTGGTGGAAGGTCTATTACGAGACATCTCGCAAAACAACCACGTGGGACAGTATGCAAAGTAAGACTCAAGTTTTTAATCACTCCAACTCATTGTTACTGCTGTCCCATCCAATCGTACTCACCCTTTGATATGGTTTCATACCAAATTCCCACCGATCAGCTATTTGCTTGGGCATTACCAACTACTTGCCCCGAATCAATCATGCAATTGTGTACTAATTGGTTCCCAATGATCAATGAAACATAGAATGGAGGGGGCTTCAACATCTTACCTTGCTGTCCTCCATGATTCCCCTCAGCTCAGGGCAAGATTTGTGAGCACCTTCTCTTGCATTTGACTTGCTGATTTGAAGTTGACCACCCTTCATGGCAGCTTGTAGCAAATCTCTTTGGCCCGGGATAGATAGTGATTCCCACATTGATATGTTTACATTTGTCTTCTTCATCCGATCAATGATATCAATGGGATGAAGTATCCTTTTTTGTCCCTTGGCCTCGCACATTCATCCTTTGTATATGGGCAGCAACAACCGGCATTTGAGTTGGCCTAGAACCTTTTTAGGCAATCCTCAGGTGCTTGGGATTGCATTTTGCTTTGCCAATAGTTTGTGGAGTGACAAAGGTCATGAAATTACTTGGGGCCAATGGTTGTTCTTCACCCAAATTTCTCCTTTGACCTTGTGTTGGCTGCAACACTTTGGGAAACTCGTCTGTTCATGCCACAAAAATCTTCTCCCGCCACTTTACAAGTGTGGTATCATTTGAGCTGATCATTGCGCTGAATGTTTCTTGTTGCTGGTCATTTCTTTGACTACCTTCACCCTCCACACCAGCTTGTTGTCACCATTAATGCTTGATTCAAGGCACCGCTTGAAGCACATGGACAAGGTTTATGAGGTTCATTGCATGGGAAACACCAATCATACTCTTGAGCCATATTGTTTTGTACTGGCACTAATGCTTTAGATGCAGATGTAGCATTGGGATTATAGGGCTGAAATGGTCTGTCAGAGAGGCCTTGCTTGATTTAGATTTGCAGCTGATTGGGTGGTCTTTGGGGTTGATATGGCTGCCTGTTAGGCGAGCTTGAGGCTGGAAGGAAGGTCTAAAACCTTGAGCTTGCTGCCTTTTGAGTGTAACCAGCTCATTACCTAGATTTTGCAATTGCTTCATGACTTCTCAAGTTCATTTGAGGCACTAGAAGATGAAGTGGAAGCTTCACTTGAATTCTGATTTCTAGGAGTGGGAATAAGAAGCTAAATTAGGCACTTGGCTAGTACTGGGCTCTCTAAACTTGGAAATAATGGCATCGAGGCTCAGGAGCTAGCTTGCACACTTGAATCAAACAATTTTCAGCTCTAATGGCAATGCTATAAGCAATGGGGATAGTTGTGCCTCCCATGGATCTGAATTAACATAGAAATATCAGAATTTAAAGCTTTAAGGTAATAAAGAAAAGCACCTTCTATCGTTGGCCTGATCACCACCGAATTCTCTCCCAAGTCCTTTGAAATCTGAAATTAAAATCACCACCGCTCATCGGGAGCTCTTTTGATAGTTGTCACCTGCTCCAAAAGGGACAAGTTGTCTCCTTTTCCCCAAACTCGCTCATGGAGGGCTATACATAGCTGATTCCAATTTTGAATAGAACCCGAGGCAAGACTCCCAACCATCAAAAAGCTTTCCTTTGAATGAAGATGCCAAAGCTTTGACAAAGAACTTACATCTCATCGATCTCATGGATCGCACAAATGTTAGCAATATCCTTAACATGATCACCAGAGTGGTCCGATTTTCTCCAAAGAAGTATGGAATGTTCTTCAATGCCGCAAACGGGATTGATTTTGTGCATTGAGAGCAAGTGGGTGCTACGCAAAGAAAATTGACATAGGGGTTGTTTTGTGCCATTCTCGATTGGCCTTAGAACCCTTGTTGATCAATGAAAGGCCTACCAGTGGAGGAGTTGAGAGAGTTCTATTTGGTGGAGATGGAGACCTTGGATTCTCCTCCCACTTTTCCTTATTCTTGAGATAATTGCAGATATTCAAACAACACCTCTTCTTCTCCAGCTTTCTCTTGACCTTGTAGTGATTCTTCTCATGAGTTTTCAGTCCGTCCGCACACTCACTAAAACCAGCCGATTCTTCTTCCTCGAGTCACCAGATGTGTAATTTATAGCTCTTTTAAAGCAAGAAACTTGCAACAAATGCACATCAATTTTGTTGCAATGAAGATGAAGACTCTAAGGTCCCACCGGCATGCCAAAACTCGTTGTGGCAAAATCAGCAAAGACTCTGGATGTTGATCAAATTTTCTAGTTTGATCATACTAGCATCCAAAGGTGATTGCACAACATCAATCCTTTCCCCAAGTGTGGGACTTGCAAAATGAGAAAGGAATCTCCAGCTTAGAGGTCGGTTCCTCAATTCCTCTAGGTCGATTTATCACTTACAAGTTGCAGAGGTCTATATTCCTAACCCTACCCTAAATTCCAAAGGAGACAGAGATAGAGAATGCAAAAAAACTAAAACTAATGCTAATAGGTGATGCACCAAAGGAGTGGTGAGCATTTTTTACTTCTACAGATTGACACAGTCCATAAAAATGCAACAAAGAACCTCATGCACAAACTAATAATTGTAATGAAGGATCATAAATTAACCAAACAACACAGCAGAGGATGAAAACTAATCACAGAGGCTGTATTGTTATTTTAATCATCAAAATCACTTGCATTACAACACCTGAGAGGAAAATAAAGTTGCAGCTCTTAGAAAAGGTCTGATATTCCACCAAAATCACTTCCAAGGTGAGAAAGGGGACCTGCAATACACAAAAAATGTTCCACACTTTGAAAATGAGCCAAATCGCTTTTACAAAGGCAAGGGACGAGCCCAGGAGAGAGAAACATGGGAAAACATGGGAGAGGTTCAATCATTGACCAAAATGCATTCAAAACAGCATGGGCATCCTTACAGACCCATTCCCTGACATTTTTAACCATGCTGGGAGAGAATGCGAGCCATTCTTCATTAAAAACGGTGGTTGAAACGTCATTTCTGCTCATCACCACGTGCCAGAGACGTTTTTTGATTTTCTCTCCAAACTCCATCAAAATGAAAAATTGACCCTAATCTTGTAGATAATTTCACCATCTTTCCATTGATATAAAGAACGTGAAAACCGAGCTCGATCGAAAGATATGGCCATTTGAAGTTTTAGGGCAAAACAGTAAAATCGGGTCAAGGCAAAAATTCAAATTTTTGCACCTTTTTGGTCATTTGGAAAATTTTCCAAAATTTCCCCGCGCTCCACCACTCTAGGTGCCACGTGGCGGCATCTCATTGGCCACGGGCCTTTCAGGGGAAAATTTTCCCAAAAAACTCCGCCGAGCCATAACTTCAAAAATACATGGAGTTAGGAGGAAAACTTTACCTTTCTGGAAAGCTGAGAAAGAGCTCTATCCAATGGTGTCATTTCTAGAAGGTTTTGAGTGCCTAAAAAGCAAAATATTATGTCCGAGGCACAAGAGAAGGATGTGTGTGTGTGTGCGTGTGCATGTGTGTGTGCACGTGTGTGTTATCGTGTGGGTGTGCTTGTGTGTTTGCTTGGAGTGCTGTGCATGTGCATGTCCATGTGTGTTTGTGTGTGTGTGTGTGTGAGTGTGTGTGTGTGCGTGCATGTGCTTCAGGCATGTGCATACGTGTGTGTGTGTGTGTGTGCGCGTGTGCGTGAGTGTGTGCGTGTGCGTGTGTTTGCACTGTGTGTGTGCGTATTCATGTGCTTGCACGTGTGTGTGTGTGCTTAACGTGTGCGTGTGCATGGGGTCAGCGTGTGTGTGTGTGTGTTTGTGTGCATGTGCATGTGTGTGTGCTTACGCTGAGTGCGTCTCTTTGTGTGGTGTGTACGTCTGCGTGTTCTTATGCGTGTGTGTGTGCATGTGCGTGTGCTTATGCATGTGTGTCTTCGTGTGCGCCCGTGTATCCGTTTGCGTGTTTTGAGGCCGTGCAAGTGTGTGTTTCATGTGTGCTTCGTGTGTGATATGTGTGTGGGCGTGGGCGTGTGTGTGTGCGTGTGCGTGTGCATGTGCGTGTGTGTGTGTGAGTGCCTCGTGCTTGTGCGCAGTGCGTGAGTGTGAGCATGTGCGTGTGTGTGCACGTGTGTGTGTGAGTGTGGGTATGCTTATGCGTTTGAATGCATGTGTGTGTGCTTAGGGCGTGTGCGTGTGCATGTGTGCATGTGTGTGTGCGCATGTGTAATGCGTGTGCGTGTGCATTTGCGAGTGCGTGTGCTGCATATGCGTGTGCGTGTGTGTGGAGTGTGTATTTTCCAGCATGTGGTTGTGTGTGTTCCTCAACAGTATGTACATGTGTGCATGTGTGTGCATGTGTGTGTGTGTGTGTGTGTGTGTGTGTGCGTGTGTCCTTACTTGCGCAGTGAGTGTGTGTGTGCACATGCACCCGCATGCATCTACTTCTATCCACATGTGCGTGCGTGTGTGTGTGTGTGTGTAAATGTGTGCATGTTCGTGAGCACGTGCGCATGTGTCTACGAGAGAGTGTGCGTGTGCGTGTGCATTTGCGTGTGATCGTGTGCGTGTGTGTGCTTGGTGTTTGCTTTAGTGTGCGTGTGCTTACCATATGCGTGTGTGCATGTACGTATTCATGTGCGTGTGTGTGTGTGTGCTTGCACGTGTGCGTGTGCGTGTGCGTGAGGGTGTGTGTGTGTGTGTGTGCGTGTGTGTGTGCATGTCTGTGTGCTTACATGAGGTGTGTCACAGTGTACATGATCATGTGTGCAGTGCATGTGCGTTATCATGTGGGTGTGCTTGTGAGTTTTCTTGTGTGTGTGTGTGTGTGCGTGTGTATGTGCTTGTGCATGTGCGCGTGCGTGTGCTGCAGGCTCAAGGCATGTTCTCAGTGCGTGTGCATGTGCGTGTGTGTGTGTGCCTGAGTATGTGTGTGCATGTGTGTGAGTGTGTGCGTGTGCGTGTGCGTGTGTGTGTGCGTGTGCGTGTGCGCACGTGTGCGTGTGTGCGTGCATGTGTCCTTACTTGCGCATTTGAGTGTGTGTGTGTGTGTGCAATGCTCACGTGCACCTACGTGCATCCGCTTCTGTGCATGTGTGCGTCTTTATGCGTGTGTTCGTGTGTGTGTGTGTTGTAGCGTGTGCATGCATGCGAATGCAAGTGCATGTGTGCGTGTGCAAGAGCGCGTGCATGTGTGTGTGCGTATACATGTGCCTCCGCATGTATGCATGTGCGTGTGCGTGTGAGCGTGTGCATGTGCGTGCAACCGTGTGCGTGTGCGTGTGTGTGTGCATGTGCGTGTAATGTGGGCATGTGTGCTTGTGCGAATGTGTGTTTTGCGCATGTGCGTGTGCGTTTGCATGTGCATGTAAAACCTGTGCATGTGTGTGTGTGCATGTGTGTGCGTGTGTGTGTGCACTGCTATGTGTGTGTGTGTGTGCTTATATATTTGCTTTCATGTGCGTGTGCGTGTGCATGTGTGTGCATGTGTGCGTGTACGTGTGCATGTGCGCGTGTGCGTGTGCGATGTGATGTGTGCGTGTGCATGCTGTTTGTTGTGCGTGTGTAATGTGCGCTGGTGTGTGTGTGTGCGTGTGTGTGTGTGCATGTGGGTGTGCTTGTGCGTGCACGCTCTGTGCATGCGTGTGTGCTTGTGTTTGCGTGTGCATGTGCATGTGTGTGTGCATGTGCTCAGGCATGTGTGTGTGCGTGTACAGGTGCATGTGCATGTGTCTGTGTGTGTGTGTGTGTGTGTGTGCGTGTGCGTGTGCGTGTACATGTGCGTGTGCATGTGTGCGTGTGTGTTCGTGTTCAGTGTGCGTGTATGTGTGTGCTTGAGTATGTGTGTGTGTGTGTCATGCGTTTATGTGTGTGCGTGTGCATGAGCATGTGTGTGAGTGTGTGCGTATGTGCGTGCATGTATGTGTGTGTGTGTGTAACATCCCCATTTTAAGATACTGAACAAGGGAATTTTTTTTTTTTTGTAATACAACGTTCCTGTTATGAATTATATAATTCAAACACACGTTCAAGTTTTAATAATTGTTCTCTCTGTCCAAGTAATGCGGGAATTTGATCACACAATTTCCTTTTAAAACCAATGTTCTCTGTGCTCACATACTTGCAATATGGAACACACATTCAATGCCATTCAATCATATAACATGTACCATATGTGCATAAATGACTTGAAGAACTACCGATCTCCCATTTTATGGCTTGAGTTTCACCGATCTCTCATTTCATAACTCTCGCTGACTTAGCGATCCTTCATGTTAATCCGTGCATTGTATAATGAATATATAGGGTTCTCTTACCATTTCAGGTTATCGAAGTGATCCATTTAAGAAGCCTATCTCAATATCTGCATCGATATTCGTCTGAAGCATCCGCATCTTAAACTAGGTGATTAGGACAATGCAACCAACACTTGCGTGTTTGGCCAAAGATTTTCACATGCTTTGCATGATCATATTCCTAGATGTGGTACACATCATCGGAATACGCCCTTCACCTCACTTCGTCTCATATCTAGAATGGTCTTTCTGGTCTCTTCTAGTCCTTCCGTTTAAGGTCAAGCCTCTAATCCCCAACTAGCAATATGAACGTGTATAGGCAGTTGCTCATGGTAACTAAAGATGCCCAGGACATACGACATCATCCCGCGTGGTGACTCACGTGTGTCTAGTTTAATAGGTTAAACTTATTAGGTTTATCGATAATGGACTGATTAGTCCGAAGATTAAGAAAAGAACCAAGAATAGAATATGCAACCCTTCGGTATGAAGGAGGAGATGCGTATTGCTAGAAGGCAGATTAAGTCTCTCTTAGCAATGTGTACAAGCCGTGTGAGAATGAGGTTTAAGGATCAGCATGTGTGTGAAGGTAGAACTTAAATATTAAGATTACAAACCAAAATCACACTTGAAATGTGCATGTGTACTCTCGATGAGAGGCATTCCGTAGAACATTGACATACACATCAGCTTATAATATGGTGTCTTCAAATAAGGCGGGACCTTTATGATGACACAATGTTATAGTTGACATATTACAATGCCCTCCCAAATTAATTCATCAAGTTTACATAAACTGAATACTAAGTTATTGGCTAGGGATAGGAATGTACAACCAGCTACAAAATTATGAGCTTCCTCATAATAAAAAAGAATCACTTTCCAAACATTCAAAGTAAGAATTCCACTTCGGTTGCGGCAAAAATTGATGAAATAGCAAGAAATCTAAAGGAAGCAGTGTCATATAGGTAAACATTCACATATTTATGCAAATAATTCATCATCGAATCCAAAGAAGACTAAAATAGTGAACTCTAATCTATCTCGGTAAATATCTAGATACTGTGTGTCATAATCAAGAATATTCTTTTAAACAAAGTCTTTCATGGAATTCAACCAAACACGTAGGATGCTTTTAATCGTTTTAAAAAAAGTGAGAGTAAAACAATGAAACAAGCCCACTGCTCCAAGTATTTATATTCTATGTGCATACTCTCAAGAAAATAACTCACCCAATAGTTCCATCTATTATTCTCATGGTTCTACAAAACCATTCACGTGCTGGCATTCAAAAAAACAATCTCCTTATCGAAGTGTTGTTTCACATAAGACCAAATCCATAATACACAATAAAATCCACTTACCATTAGCTTGGATTTCCAACAACAAAAGAGAAACTAGTTCCTTAATAGTTGTAGTAAGAAAAACACTCATTTATTCAAACGCACAAGAATACTCAAGTCGTATTCACCTGATATAATGACCAGTAGGTGCAAACCAGACATACAAAAAAATCATCTCATCCTCTTATTTTCACAAGGATGCACAGAACTCAGAATTGCTACACGCACAGCTAAAGTATTCATAAGCACAAACTCATAAAATAAAGAATGAATCCCCACTGTCTGTGAAACAAATCCACTCAAAGGCTGGCGTATGTGACTCAATCATTATGCAAAGAATGCTCAAACCGCATACAGCAAAAGAAAATGACTCAATCTCAAAATCATCTCAGCATAACAGCCAAATCAAATAACCAAAACCCCCATCATAAGAGCAGGGTTGTTTTAATGAGACGATTAAACAAAAGCAAGCGGTTTAAGGAGAAGGGCTTAGGCATGCCACGTGTGATTTTCTTGTGAATTGAAGAAAACCACGCCCACAGTGGCTATTCTTCTCTACTGGCGGCAGTGAAAGCTTTCCAAACACCCCTAACTTCCACAGTGCTCCAAAATAGCCTAGCTTCTCAAGAAGCAGAGATAATAACAAAATAACAAAGAGGTTCAATGAACCATGGAAGAACAAAATGCAAAGCAACTAAAATCCGATTGCACACAATAACGAACAAATTTCCTTTTTCCTCTATCCTCTTTCACCAAGGCGAGCTGGTCGCTAAGATCAAGCCATTGAATGCATTGAATGCATTCCTTTTCCTTTTTCCTCATGCTATCGCCGACTGCAGTTGGTGAGTTTCTAATTTCAAATTTTTGCATGCAATCATGGTTTAGTTTCATAGCTAGTTGAGACACCTCCAACTTTCCCCATGTTATTGCCAAACTTGGCTGCTGCAACCTATAAGGACGTATTCATTGTCCTAATAAATTTCCAACCTTCCCTCCTTATCCTTTCCTTCCACATGGGTCCATGCATCTCCTTTCTTAGGTTAGGATTAGTTTAGGATTTTAATAGTCCATATCTAGGTCATTCACCTAGTTCATGGTTAATGGAATTTATATCTATTTTCTCCTTATGAAATCTAAAATCCATATAGGATAGTAGTTAGGGTATAAGATAAAACTTAGGGGTAGGTTAGGGTTTAACTCTCTAATATTTAATTAACTAGTTTCCATATCAAGTCTTTCTACATGACAGTCATATTCAACATTAAGCCTGACTGCGTACGTGTGTGTTTAGTCCTAAGTTCCACATACTTCTGCCACTTGCATCCAGTGCCCTTATCGCCTTAAGCGGTCTAGCATTACAACGGTGTGTGGTTCGAGAATTGAACCTTTTTGTTGGCATCTATGTGCTGATATTCATACCAGAAAATCAGTGTGTGTGCAAACATTTATATCAACCTTGAATCTGGTTTAAAAGTAAATTGACAAGCGATCATAAGAAGGCCATAAGATACCTTGTCATCAATGGAATTGATTTAGGGTGTGTTGTCAATCAGCGAATAGAGTTCATCAAGCATACGACAAGTCCGTTGTCTCATTAGCAATCACATATAGAAATAATAACTTTGTCCCAAGTATGGAAGTTACAACAAACAAGGGTCCGTGATCAGCAACACATTCCTCTAAGATCAAAAGATGTGTCTTAACATATTTATCTTCATTTCAGCAAGTGTCTAACATTATGAAAAGTAATTACCATGATAACTTACAAAAATCAAGGCGTTACATTCCTCCATTTTCTGTGAAGAATCATCGTGCGATGGGCATCAAATTAACCAATTCAAGGCTTGAGTTTAGACAAAATTTAGTTATTGTCCTTGCATTCATAAGTTCATACCAAAAACAAATTCAGGCAAGTGTTTTAAGATAATCAGTAAAAATAGTACCAATAATTGTCTAAATTTGGTAGAATAGTTTGCCTCCTAACTCCTTATATTTTTCAAGTTATGGCTCTATTTAAGTCAATGAGTTTTTGTGGAAAATTTTCCCATTTGAGGCCCAAGGCAAATGGTACCATCGATAGAAGCCGCCACGTGGCGAGGAGTTCGGGGGTCGAGAGGCAAATTTGAAATTTTTCCAAAAGAGTATAAAAAGGTCGATTTTCAAAGGAAAACCCATGGAAAAGAGAAGGAGAGAGAATTCCAGAGTGAATCAGAGCTTGCCACGTGGCATTTGCATCCGATCCAAAGGAGCATGGGGGAATTTTTGAAAATTTTCCAAAGACAAAAAAAGGTAAAATTTGAAATTTTTCCCGCCGATCCGCTTTTTGGGCCGCTTTTTGCCCTAAATCTTCAAACGATCATATCTTTGATCCAGAGCTCAGATTTTCACGTTCTTTATATCATTGAAAGATGTTAAAATTCTCTACATGATTCCATGGTCAATTTCTAATTTTGGTTCAGTTTGAGAGAGAAAATTCAAAAACGGTTCTGGTACGTGTCCATGGCCGTAAAATGACATTTCAACAACCAAATTTAATACGTAATGGGTCGATTCTTCTCCAATATGGTCAAAAATGATAGGTATGGGTTTGTAAGGTCCTCCATGCTGTTTTAATGCATTTTCCATCAATGAGGGATGGCTCCCATGTTTTTTCACATTTTCTCTCTCCGGCTCGACCCATGCACCGTAAAAGCCGATTTGGCTCATTTCTTCATGGTTGAACACTTTTTTGGCATAGAAAACTTCTTCTTTCACCTCCAAAGAAGTGATAGTTGTAAGAATCAGACCTTTTTCAAGTATCAGAAGCAGGTTTATACCTCTTTGAGGGTGGAATGCAAGAGATTTTTACATGGAATTGATAAAGGCAAACTCGTGAATGCTTTCACCCTCTCTTTTGTATTGTTTTACTTCATTTTAAGACCTCTAATTACATCTATCAGCTTGTGTATGTTTTCCTTGTTGCATTTCATGAATTTGTGTCTATTTACATGGCAAAAAATGTTTCACCACTCCTTTTGGTGCATCACCATCTTTAGTTTAGTTTCATTTTTGCATTTTTATCCCTGTCTCCTTGCAATTTAGAGTAGGATTAGGATCTGAACCTCTGTAGTTGTGCAAAATATAGATCTAAATCGAGGAGTTTGAGGAACCAAATCTAATCTGAGATTCCTCTCTCATTTTCACAAGTCCCACACTTGGAGAGAGGTTTCCATGTTGTGCAATCACACTGATGCCTAAAACATCAATTCAGAACCTTGATTTGCATCCAGGGGTGCTGCTGATTTGCAACAACAGTTTTGGCACGCCTGGTGGGACCTTAGAGGTCTCATTTTTATCAGCAAAGCAAAGTTGATGTGCATCTGCTGCAATTTTCTTGCTTGAAAAGAGCTATAATTTGCATATCTGCGACTCCAAGGGGAAGAATCAACTGTTTCAGCAGCAGCAGCCCGAAACTCATGAGAAGAATCACTACAAGGTCAAGAGCTGGAGAAGAAGAGGTGTTGTTTGAATATCTGCAGTTATCTCCAAGAGTAAGGCAAAGTGGGAGGAGAATCCAAAGGTCTCCATCTCCACCAAACAGAACTCTCTCAACTCCTCCACCTGGTAGGCCTTTCATTCAATCAACAAGGGTTCTAAGACCAATTAGAATGGCACAAAACAACCCCTATGTCAACTTCACAGCAGCAGCCCACTTGCCCTCAATGCACAACATCCAATTCCAATTGCAGCCTTGAAGAACATTCCCTACTTCACTGGAGAAAATCAGACTACTCCAGGTGATCATGTTAAAGACATTGCCAATCTTTGTGCAATTCATGAAATCAATGAGATGCAAGTGGCTGTCAAATTGCTGGCATCTTCATTCAAGGGGAAAGCATTGCAATGGTTTAGAAGCCTTGGAGCTGGTTCTATCACAAATTGGAATCAGCTATGTATAGCACTTCATGAGCAATTTGGAGAGAAGGGAGACAACTTGTCTCTTTTGGAGCAGCTGACAACCATCAAGAGAGCTCCCAATGAGCAACTGACTGATTTCAACTTCAGATTTCAAAAGACTTGGGAGAGAATTCCAAAGGGCAAAGCAATGACTAAAAGAAAGGTGCTTTTCTCTACTATCTCAAAGCTCTAAATTCTGATATTTCTATGTTGATTCAGTCCATGGGAGGCATAACTATCCCTATGGCTTATAAAGCATTGCCATTAGGGCTGAAAATTGTTTGATCCAAGCTGGCAAACTAGCCCCTAGACCTCCCATGCCATTGTTTCCAAGTTTAGAGAGTCCAAATACCAATCAAGCACCTAATTTGGCTCCTTCTCCCACTCCTAGAAATCAGAGTTCAAATGAAGCTTCTACTTCATCTCCAAGTGCCCCAAATGAGCTTCAAGAAGTCATGAAGCAATTGCAAAACCTAGGCAATGAGCTAGTTACTCTCAAGAGGCAACAAGCCCAAGGTTTTAGACCTTCTTACCAGCCCCAAGCTCAGCCTAACAGCAGCCATACCAACCACAAAGACCACCTAATCCAGCTGCAAATATGAATCAAACAAGGCCTCCTGCCAATAGACCATTTCAGCCCTACAATCCAAATGCCATATCTACCTCTAAGGCATTGGTGCCAACACAAAACAACATTGCTCAGGAGTATGACTGGTGTTTTCCATGCAATGAACCTCATAACCAATCCATGTGCTTCAATGGTGCTTTGAATCAAGCATTAATGGTGACAACTACTGGTGTGGAGGGTGAGGGCAGTCAAGGAAACAACCAACAACAAGAAACATTCCAACAGCAATCAGCTCCAAATGACACCACGTTGGTAAATTGGCAAGCAGAGGATTTTTGTGGCATGAATCAAATGGTCTCTCAAGGTGTTGCAGCCAACACAAGGTCAAAAAGAAGGAATTTGGGTGAAGAACAACCATTAGCTCCAACCAATCCACAACCTTCCATGGCTCCACAAATGGTTGGCAAGCAAAATCCAATTTCAAATGCACAAGGGCAGCCAAGAACAGCTCCTAGACCAACTCAAATACTAGTTATTGCTGCCCACGTGCAAGGAGTGAATGTACAAGCAAAGGGACAACAAAGAGATCCTTCATCACCATTCAGTATCATTGATCAGATGAAGAAGACAAATGTTAATATATCAATGTGGGAATCCCTATCTATCCTGTGCCAAAGAGACTTGTTACAAGCTGCCATGAAGGACTGCCAACTTCAATCAACAAGTTCAGATGCAAGAGAAAGTGCTCACAAATGCTGCCCACCGAGGGAAATCATGGAGGACAAAGAAGGTAAAATGTTGAAGCCCTCCTTTCTATGTTTCATTAATCATTGGAAATCAGCTTAGTGCACAATTGCATGATAGATTCCGGGGCAAGTAGCTCAAGATGATGCCTAAACAAATAGCTGATCACCTAGGGCTCCAAAGATGAAACCATATCCAAAGGGGTAGTGCAATGGATGGGACAAAAAGAATAATAGTTGGGGTGATTAGAAACTTGAGTCTTACCTCGCATGCATGTCCAAATGTTGTTGTTTCACAAGATGTATCACCATAGACCTTCCACCACTCTTTTGCCCTATGCTTGTCAAGGGACTTCACAAACCAAGATTGGGGATATTTGTCTCATGATTGGTCACACATGCTGTTCAGAACGAGGTATGGAACTAAGGCTACAATCAGGTCTGAACCTATTGCAAACTTCCACATTGAGCCTTACACTCCAAGTCAGATCAACGCCAATTGTTCAACGCATTTGATCAAGAAGACCACCCAAGCACCGATGAAGCTGACACCAAGGTTGGGAGCATCCCGGATCTAACTCTTGATGAATGGGCAAAACAAGGTACATGCTTTTGATCCTTATCAAGAAGTAGAAGAATCTGAGCTAGGGGTCTATTGTATACATGAAGAAAATCAGCCTATTCCTAACATCACCAAGCCAAACCACAAGGATGACAATGAGGTATGGCAGCTGTTTTTTGATGGATCAAGAAGTAGACAAGGTGCAGGAGGTGGAGCCATGCTTGTTTCACCTCAAGGAGTAAGGTACTATTCAGCTTTTAGATTTCAGTTTGCATGCTCCAATAACACTGCTGAATATGAAGCCTTAGTGCAAGGGATGCATTGGGCAATCAAGAAGAAAATAAAGAACTTGCAAGTCTTTGGTGACAGTGAATTGATTGTAAATCAGGTCAAGGGACAACATGCTACCAAGAATGATCTACTCAAAGCTACAAGCAAGAACAGGTGTGGGACCTCATGGAAGATTTTGAGGGTTTTGGCATCAAATCCATTCCTAGGAAAGAGAATCAAGTCACGACAAAGCTTCAGCAGAGGGGCAGCCTTTGACATTGTGGAAAGCATTCAACAAGACAAGGTACAACCAAACATCCACGTGATTGTGAGGCCTTCAGTGCCAGATAACAATGTCAGTTGGCAAGTGTTTGAGAATGACCAGCAAATCATCCATTTCTTGCAAGAAGAAGCCGAGTTCTCAGCTAAGAATCAAGAAAAATTGGAACAACAGTATGGTGACCAAGTGGTACAGCTGAGAACTAACAAGCTGCCCAAGGGACTTATCACTTTGGAGTCCATTTTTAATCCCAATGATCAGTTTAGAAAGGAGAAAGCAAACATTCAGGTCAAGAGAGAGGATTCAGTATCCATCTTGGTAGAAGAGAACAAACCATTGCAAATTGGAAAGATGACAACTGATCAAGAAAGGTATGAGTTCGTACAGCTGTGTCAAGAGTTCCCTGATGTGTTTGCATGGAGCTATGAAGATTTGAAAGGTTTCAATCCCAACTTAGCTCAACGCATACCATTGAATTGATCCAAATACTAAGCCTGTCAGGCAGAAACAAAGACCAGTCAATCCACACATGGAGCCTCTCATGAGGAAAGAATTGGACAAGCTGATTGAGTCAAGAATCATATTCCCAATCAAGCATTCTAGTTGGGTTGCCAACTTGGTTCCAGTCAGAAAGAAGAGTGGAGAGATCAGATTGTGTGTTGATTTCAGAGACTTAAATAGAGCATCTCTCAAGGACCATTACCCACTCCCTTCCATGGAGCAAATCTTGCAAGTTGTGGCTGGCTCCGAGAGGTTTTCACTACTTGATGGCTACTCCAGCTACAATCAGATTATGGTGAAGGAAGAAGACCAGTTCAAGACAGCCTTCACAACCAAATGGGGGACTTTTGCATACAGGAAGATGCCATTTGGGCTGTCCAACGCTGGTGCTACCTTCCAAAGAGCAATGGACATGGCGTTCAAAGGTTTGATTAACAACGTGGTGCTGATTTACCTTGATGATATCACTGTTTTTTCCAAAAATGCAGCAGACCACCTCTCTCATTTGAGACAAGTTTTCACGAGGTGTAGGAAATTTGGAGTGTCTTTGAATCCTAAGAAGTGTATCTTTCTTGCACATGAAGGAAAGCTCCTTGGCCATATTGTCTCCAAAGAAGGATTAGCAATTGATCCAGAGAGAGTCGAAGCCATAAGAGCACTACCATTGCCAAGCCACAAGAAAGCCCTTCAGAGTTTCTTGGGGAGGATAAACTTTGTTCGAGGTTTGTCCTGATTTTGCAGCCCTCACAAGCCCATCACCAAAATGTTAAAGAAGAGCATGGCTTTCAAGTGGACAGCAGAAGGCAAGGAGAGTTTTGAAGCAATCAAAGAAGCCATTTCTCAAGCACCAACTCTCATCAACCCAGACTTCTCCAAGGATTTCATCCTCTATGCATTTGGAGGTAATGACACTATTTCTACGCCATTTTGGTACAAAGAGTAACAAGGATAATGATGAGCAGCCAATTGCCTTCTTCAAATAGAGCCTAGATGACTATGAGGTGAAGTACTCTTTTATTGAGAAGCATGTGTCAAGGTAAGAATCGTAAGCTTGAAGAAATTCAAGCATTTAGTCTCAAACAACAAGGTCCAATTGCTGGTCTCACATGTCAAGTTAAGGACTTCCTCCTCAACAAAGATTTGAATGAGAAAAGGGCAGGTTGATCACCCGTGTCATGGAGTATGACATTGAGATCAAAATCACCAAGCTGGTAAGAGGAAAAGGATCAGTGTGAGCAGCTGGTTTTGGGAAGCAAAAAGAAGCATGCAATGAAGGAGAGGCTGTTTTGATACCAAGACAGCCATGAGCCATGTGGCACTCAAGAAGAAAACAATGCTGCCCCCACTCCTTGCTGGACCCAAGGTATAATGCACTTCCTAAGCACAGCCTATGCCCTCCAGAGATGAACAAGACCCAAAGAAGACACTTCAGATTGCAGGCTATCCCATATGCCATTGTTGATGGAGTTTTGTTCAAGAAAGATGTGAATGGAGTGCTACTGAGATGCATTAGCACAAATCAGATTCATAGGGTGTTGGAAGAGTTCCATGGTGGATCAGCTGGTGGTCATTTTGCACCAAGAGTGACAGCTCTAAAAATCATGAAGGCTGGTTATTATTGGCCTAAAATTTTCAGTGATTGCTATGCATGGATCAAGAGGTGTAAGAATTGTGCATTCTTCACAGGAAAAGAGAGACTTGCTGCCCTTCCATTGCATCCAATCTCAGTTGACCAGCCATTCATGCAATGGGGTTTGACTTCATCGAGTCATTAATCCCAATTCAAGTCAAGGGCACAAATGGATTTTGATAAATGCACGGACTACTTCACCAAGTGGATCAAGCAAGAGCACTCAAAGAAGCAAATGAGTCCAAAGATCTTAGACTTTTATGAGGGGATAACAACCAGATTTGGTATACCTACTACAATAATCTCGATAATGCATCGGCATTCATCGATCCAAGGTGACCGAGTGGGCTGTCAAGAACGGATCTACCTAAGCACTTCATCAAACTATTACCCTCAAGGTAATGGCTGTGCCGAGTCTACAAACAAGAACTTGTTGAGGATCATTAGAGGACTCTTGATGAGAATCAGAGGTCTTGGCATACCAAACTGAAATCAGCCTTATGGGCTGATAGGATAACTCCCAAGAGATCCACAGGTAACTCTCCATTCAAGCTTGTTTATGGAAGAGAGGCAATCTTGCCCATGTCACTTGAGTTGCCAACATTGGAACTCATGAAGCAATTAGAGTTGCTAGAGTTTGAGCCCATGGAGGTGAGATATGCAGAGTTGATGGAGCTGCAGGAGGTCAGAAATCAGGCATCCCAAGCAATGGAAAAGGATCAAGCTTTGATCAAAAAGACCTTTGATAGAAGGCCAAGGATAGATCTTTTCAGTGTCGAGATCTAGTGTTGAAATGGGATGTGGATAGAGCAAAACCGGAAGGCATTCAAAATTTGATGCCATTTGGAGTGGCCCATACATGGTCACGAAGTGCAAGAACAACAATGCTTTCCAATTGGCCTCATTGGATGGTGAAGAACTGCAGATTCCAATCAATGGAATCTATCTCAAGCGTTGCTTCTAGAGGGAAATTTACCACCTTGTAAATATTAGATTAGATTTTCATTCCTCCAAGTGCTTTGCACATTGTTTTGCTGTAGGTTAGTTTTGCTTTCCCTAAGTGCTTTGGCACAACTTGCTGTCCCTGGAGATGTTTTGCAGTCCTTGCTTCCATCATGTGATATTCCATCTTCCTCCTTGCACATTCTAAGTCAGTTGAGGTTCTAAATAGAATATTTGATGACTCCATGCCCAATGGACTCGCTTCAGTAATCGGTATTTTCATCTAAGCAGTGATGACCCTCTGAGTCACCAAAATTGTTATCCAAAATGGTGCCCCAGCTCATTTTTGTGGCTAACTCCTTGTGTTCTTTCCTCTCTTGTGCCTCAGTCTACATTTTTTGATTTTCAGGCACTCAAGGCTTTCTGGAAATGGCACCATCAGATAGAGCTCTCTCTCAACTTTCCAAAAAGGTAAAGTTTGCCTCCTAACTCCTTATATTTTTCAAGTTATGGCTCGGTGGAGTTTTTGTGGAAAATTTTCCCATTTGAGGCCCGCAGCCAATAGGAAGCTGCCACGTGGCAGAGGAGTTCGGGGGTCGGAGGCAAATATGAATTTTTTTCCAAAAGAGTATAAAAAGGTCGATTTTCAAAGGAAAACCCACGGAAAAGAGAAGGAGAGAGAATTCCAGAGTGAATCAGAGCTTGCCACATGGCATCCGACCAACGGAGCATGGGGAATTTTTGAAAATTTTTCCAAAGACAAAAAAAGGTAAAATTTGAAATTTTTTCCCGCCGATCCGTTTTTGGGCCGCTTTTTTGCCCTAAATCTTCAAACGATCATATCTTTTGATCCAGAGCTCAGATTTTCACGTGTTTTTATATCATTGGAAAGATGTTAAAATTATCTACATGATTCCATGGTCAATTTCTAATTTTGGTTCAGTTTGGAGAGAGAAAATTCAAAAACGGTTCTGGTACGTGTCCATGGCCAGAAATGACATTTCAACAACCAAATTTAATACAGAATGGGTCGCATTCTTCTCCAATATGGTCAAAAATGATAGGGTATGGGTTTGTAAGGTCCTCCATGCTGTTTTAATGCATTTTCCATCAATGAGGGATGGCTCCCATGTGTTTTTCACGTTTTCTCTCTCCTGGGCTCGACCCATGTACTGTAAAAGCCAGATTTGGCTCATTTCTTCATGGTTGAACACTTTTTGGCATAGAAAACTTCTTCTTTCACCTCCAACAAGTGATAGTTGTAAGAATCAGACCTTTTTCAAGTATTGTAGCAGGTTTATACCTCTTTGAGGGTGGAATGCAAGAGATTTTACATGGAATCGATAAAGGCAAACTCTCGTGAATGCTTTCACCCTCTCGTTTGTATTGTTTTACTTCATTTTAAGACCTCTAATTACATCTATCAGCTTGTGTATGTTTTCCTTGTTGCATTTCATGAATTTGTGTCTATTTACATGGCAAAAATGTTTCACCACTCCTTTTGGTGCATCACCATCTTTAGTTTAGTTTCATTTTTGCATTTTTATCCCCTCGTCTCCTCGCAATTTAGAGTAGGATTAGGATCTCAACCTCCGTAGTTGTGCAAAATATAGATCTAAATCGAGGAGTTTGAGGAACCAGCCTCTAATCTGAGATTCCTCTCTCATTTTCACAAGTCCCACACTTGAGAGAGGTTTCCATGTTGTGCAATCACACTGGATGCCTAAGGTGCTCATTTTCTTCCAGCAATTCCTTCAAAGATTTTGGTGTTCCATTTCCTTGAGGATTTATGTAATTACCTTTTCAAGGCTACGAGGTCTACTACATTTTCAACCAGCCATTTTTAAAGGAAGGGTATTCAACTCCCATTTATAATGCTGGTCCATGCAATACATTCTTAACATGTCCTCTAAAACTTGATTGACTCTCTCTCTCATTTCTTCCATCCGTCTCCGTATGATACGCAGAGCTAAATTTTAATTTAGTTCCCAAGGCCGCATTAAGCTGCTTCCAAAAACCTGATGTCATCCTCGATCTCCGTCCTGATATGATCAATTCGGGTATTCCATGAATTCGAAAATTTCATGTACAAATCTTCGCTTAACACCGGGCAGTTGCATCATCTTTCAAATTACCAAAGAATGAAGTGTGCCACTTTCAAGTTAATTCATCGTACAAAAACCAGATGATATCATGCTTGTTCCTTGACATGCAGGCAATCCTTGAATGAAATCCATCGTTATCACTTGCCATTTGTACACATGGAATGCCGTGGGATATCAATAATCAGCGAGATGCATATGTTCCACCTTAACACGTTGACATTTCCAAGCAAATGGTGTTACGAATTCCACCACATCCTTTTTCATTCCCTTCTCGTAAGTATTGCTTAAGATTAAAGAAGCATTTTCGTAATGCCGTGGTGTCCATAAAAGGTGAATTATGAAATTCTAGCTTAACAATTTCCTTCTTAAATCATTTGCCAAGGGTATATAGACCTTGTTTTTGAATCTCAAAATTCCTTCACTATCAAAGCAAAATCATTTATACTTCACATCCTTTGATCTCGGCCGCAAGTGTTGTTTTAACTTACTTGGAAATAAGGATATGATTCCAAGGCATCTTTCACCTCATCCTTAAACCGAGTTCTTAACATTATAAGAGCAGAGATGTGCTTCCTTCACTTAGAGCATTTTGCCACTCTATTTTCCTTGCCTTTGATGTAGCTTATATCAAGATCATACTAAGACAAAAATTCTAACCATCTTCGTCATTTCAGATTCAAATTTGGCCGTAGTAAAATATACTTCAACCCCGATGATCATTTTTAACTCAAAAGGTTTTCCTAAAAGGTAATGCCTCCACATTTGAAGTGCATGTACAATGGCAAAGTGGAGCTCTCCAGGTCGTGTGAGCATAATTTTGTTCATGTAACTTAAGCTTTCTACTTTCTTACAGCTATAACATGGTCATTCTGTAACAAAATACCTCCAAGGCCTTCTCCGATGCATCCACATAACCATAAAATTTCCATTTGATCTCTGCATGCTTAAAATAGGTGTTGTGAAGTTAATTGTTCCTTTTAAATTTTTAAAGGCAGTTCACATTTGTCATTCCTGTATAAATTTCTTATCCTTCTTTTTTGCAGTGGCTAAGTGATCGGGGGCAGCAATTTTGAAAAATCCTTAACAAACTTTCTATAATATCCTCGCTAATCCCATGAAGCTTCTTACTTCATGCACGTTCTTAGGTGCCACTCAAGCTATAGCTACGATCTTTGAAGGGTCTGGCCCATAACTATTTTGTTCTTGCTTATAACGTGTCCCAAATAATGCACCTCTACATCATAAAAGGAACATTTAGATAGCTTTACTCATACAACTTCCTCTTCTTAAAACTTCCAACACTACCCTTAAATGTTCTTGGTGCTCTTCGACATTTTTAGAGTATATAAGAATGTTTTCTAAGAATACAAGCATAAACTTGTCTAGGTATTCTTGAAAAATATTGTTCATTAGATTCATGAAGGCGCAGTGCATTTGTCAACCCAAAGGTAACACCATGAATTCATAATTCCCGCACCTTGTTCTAAAAGTTGTTTTATGAATATCTTCTTCTTTTATTCTCAAATGATGATACCCAGATCGAAGATCTATTTTTGAATAGATTGATGCTCCACGCATTTGGCCTAGTCAGATAATCAATCCTAGGAAGTGGGTATCGATTCTTAATAGTTGCCTTTATTCAACATTCTATAATCAATGCACAATCTCAATGTGCCATCCTTTTTCTTTACAAAAATTACCAAAGGTTCTCCCATGGTGAGACGCTGGTCTTATCACCTTTACATGTCAAAGTTCCCGTAATTGAGCCTTTAACCTCTACCAACTTGAGGGTGGTCATTCTATAAGGTGCCTTAGATATGGGTTCAGGCTTCTTATTTAATTTCTATCAAGAAAGTCAAACTCTCATGCTTGGGTGGAATAATTACGTAATTCCTCTAGAAATAAATCAACAAATCCCTTAATAATGGATATCTTTCCATGAAATCATTATCCTCCTCAAGATTTTCTGTCATTTTTTTACTACATACAAGGTGCACTGACTCTTATTTTTAGCCCTTTTTAGTTGCATAGTCTGTTAGTTTTCTAACTACGCAACTTCACGCTTTACACTTGGAATGACTCAAGCTATTTTTCAGTGCCGCCAAAAACAACAAATTTGTTTTTCAATAATGATCTCGAACTTTGCCTTATGTTCGCCAAATCCGCTTAACTCCAATAATTATATCATATGATCCGAAAGGAGTGACATAGGTCAA
>CM031235.1:965110333-965185382 GCA_018340775.1 Taxus wallichiana var. yunnanensis | reverse complement strand
ATCATTACTAAAGTGCATTTTCAGAAAGAAAAAATTTATTCGAGAACTAAGAAATGCCAAAGTACATATATAAGAACTCTTATCCTCGATTTCTCGAGAAGATTCGGATGGCTACTCTGTGTAAGGAATATCATTGAGAGAAGAAGGGAAATTTTTAAATTACTGAGTTTCTAAAAATGAATACATTATAAGTGACAGTGTGTCGAAGTAATCCATGCAAGAGCAAGAAACGTATATTTCACATTTCATACAATAACGGCCTCACAAATATTGGCACAGGTAAAAGCTTAGCATGAAATAAACTCATTTTTGGGAAACCCACAAAAGGAAATTGCAATGCCCAAAATGAAAAAAGAGAGAAGAATGATAGTATAACAAACAACTACTCATTTTGTATGAAATAGAGCTTGAGACTCATATTACGGTAAGGCAGAAAGCTCAAGATGCACTCACCTTCCTTAATGATGGTTTTAGAATCAAAACACCCAAAACGATTTCCGAGCTCATATATCATAATGCAATGAAAATACGAGAGACACCTGAGGTTTTCGAGGTGTTAATGTCAATAAAGCTAAAAGCTGAGGTTGAGATAAATAAGTTACAAACCAGGGAAGCAAAGTCTCACCTTCAAAAATAATCGATCCAGAGGATCCTCATGGAGAAACACCAATCTAAGATCTTCTCAGAATCAGTTGCAGTCAGTTCCATGGCATGGAGAAAAATTAGACGATTTCGTCGATATCTCGTTTGCGAGAAAACAAAGCTCGTATGCAAAAGTTATGGCTCGCTGAAATTTTCAAGGTGGCAAATTTTGGGGATTGTGCACAGGTTGAACACGTGCACGCTCATCAAGTGGACCAATGAAAATGTGACACATGGCAATATGGAAAATAAATAAATAATAATATTAAAAATTTAGCCACACCCATTTATTACTCCACATTGGCCACATTATTTAATTTCCAATTAAATTTGCCAACTATTATCCTTATATTTCAACGCACATTTTCCAAACAGCCATTTATTAAAATATCCATGCACAAATACCTGCCATGTCACACCCCTTATCTCTCCAATCACCCACATTGAGCGCCCCATCCTTGGGGATAAGATAGCTCTTAAGCTAATAACAACATACACCAGCCACCTATATAAATGCCTTCCTATTTTCACGCCCAACAAATGTGGGATCTTATCCCTATGTAAAATGTGCCCCACATGGAGTGGGATTTGAACCTGGGCCGCTTGGGTAAAATATAGGTGCCCAACCATTGCACCGGAGCTATGAAATGTTATAAAAGGAGCTATGTTTTACTAGTATAGACACGGGAAAGTGACTGTGTTATTGTTTTGCTCATAACTTGAGCTAGAGATGGAATTTTGAGATGAAGTAAAAAGTGACTCCTATTATTTTTGGTAGAGGAACGTGATGAGAAGATAATATTCTTGTAGAAATCTTTGTAAATATTTATTTTCAATATTTTAATAGATTGGTCCCATTCAAGAGAAGGTATAATTTCGAGCTTCGATGATCAAGAAAATGGCACCTTGTAAAGAATAAAAGGCAAGTCTAAATCTTTCCCAAAAAGAAGCATAAACCCAAGCTCAGAAATCTCAATGATGGCGGCCAAGATTGGCAAGTAATGTCACAACAAAAAAAATATACATATGCAATACCTATTTCGTAGAGAAAAAACGAGTTCAACGACAACATAGAGATCCCGAGGAGAAATAATGACAGAGCCGAGCACATAGAATCAAATCAATGGCATCAAGCCAAAATTTTCGAGGGCTTATTTGCTCTGGTGAGAAAATGCAAAATGACCAAATTGGTGGAGTTCGAGTTGTTTTAACTCACCCACCTGAGCTTAGAAAACCTAACTCAACTTGAGTTAATGGTTCAATGGACAAGATCAAGCCATGTAAAGATCAAGGGCCAAAAATGATCCTCAAAATTCAAAGCAAATCACCATGATCAGGATGCCACCAACTATATTAATTGTGAAGTTTAAAACCCTAATCACGGGTTGAGATTGATGGCAGAAGATGAAAAGGACATAAATCAATGACCCAAGATCATCATCGGATATCAAAGAAAACTCAACAACTGAGTTAGGTCTCCCATGAAAAAAATGCATAGAGGGGTGAGTCACCATGCAGAAGGGGCCGACCAAATCATGTTCACCAATGATCACCGAAAAGGTGAAATTATAAAGTATAAACCATGCAATATATCCAAAGAAAATCAAGTGTCGATAACTATATATGACCATGATAACCAAAAGGGGGTGGATATCTTAATAAACCATAAGTAATGTGCCAAGTCCACAAGGTGGCCAAACTCAAACTATACATAAGTTCAATATCAAAGGGTGGTCCCCACTTCAAGGAGATAATTGGTAGTATGTCACTATTGTGACCTTTTGGAGCCAAAAGAGATGTCAGCATTAGAATATGTACACATGGCAGGTGGCCCCACATTGGGTGTTTGTTTTGCAAATATTGCAAATATTTTGATTTATTTACTCAAGGGCGAGAGAGTTGATTTTTTTTGCATGCCTTCACAAGGACAAAAAGAGAAGAACACAAAGACATATTCATGGAGAGGAACTTGCCTAGCAAGCAATCTATTTTTGGCAAAATTATTCACTCCTCCTTATTTAAAATAGAACATTCAACTTTAGTTGACTAATATGTAATTAATGGCTATTAATGCCTCTTGTACTAGTTTGTATTATTTTATCCCTTTATTTATTATTAAATAAAGGATAAAATTAGGATACATAGGTGAGTACAGACCTTAGGCTATTTTTAGGAAGGGGGGAAAAATTATTTTGGCTATATATTGTGTGCTTTTGCAAAGCACAAAGGAGATTCTCTTGGAGGACTTTTGGATATATGAGTACTGAAGCAAATTTTGCAAGTTTTTCCCTCTGAGTGTGAAGTATTTCTACCTTTCCAAGTTATTTTGTAGTCTTGTGTATGTTTTATTAATCTTGTGAATGTAAATTCCCTAATCAACCACCTTACCCTGCTGCAAATTCATTCTTTCTACTTAATTTTAATGTGCATGTTAACTTATTAGTACTGTTGTGATTCTCCCTCAGTACAATCAAGTGTTTTTCCCTTAGATATTTTGTAGAAAAACTATTGGTTCGTGCATCAAAATCCTTCCCAAATCAATTGTGCATATACTCAGTCAAAGCCCTCATACAAATTGGTGTATCACCTTAGTTTTTAATCATTTTTTACATCATCTTTTACTCTCAAAATCCCAAAAATCAGTTTAGGATACATCGATAAGGAACCGCCTTGATACCTGGGAGACTCACCTCAAAATAGGTATACCCATGACCTGAGGTGTTTCCATTATATCTACGAAAGAGAGAGATCAATTTTTGCAAGCCCCTAGAAAAGTTTTGCCCATCTCTATTGGTGTAATTTTGAGAGATAACAATTTTTGGCATGCCCGGTGGGACCACAAATCAGATCTACATGCAAGTTACAAATCTACAATAGATTAATAAGCATTACAAAGTCACTTTCATGTAAAGCATGTTGCAGAAATTTATTTTAAAGATTTGAAGATAGTTTTTGACATGACTCCATAGAGCTGATTTCATACTATCTACATTACAGCATGTTCCATGCCTAAAGTGACTACAAGATCATCGGTAAGAGGAATCCCTCCTGAATTTGTTTCTTTACCTTTGAATTCTGCTAGAAGGAGAAGAGTTGGTAATACTTTACCTTATAATAGACTGGTTTTGATAACCCTCCTCTGATATTCCTTCACCACGTATCAATTTCTCTATTAACATCCCATTTTTTCAAATGGCTATCAACCTCCTAGGAATTTTGTGACCTTTACTAATGGCAGCCCATTAGTAATCCTAGTTTACCATGACATTCCTAATGCTGCCATGAAAATTCTGCCATCATTCATGGGTGAAAATCAGGTTACACCAGCTGAACATATCAAAGATGTTGCAACCCTATGTGTAGTCCATAATATCACTCATGAAGACGTGGCTCTAAGACTTTTAGCTGCATCTTTTAAAGGGAAAGCCTTGTAATGGTATAGAAACCTAGAAATTGGCAGCATAAGAACTTGGGATGACTTAGGTGAAAATTTTTGAAACAGTTCAGGATAATTCAGATCATTTGTCTCTCATTGAACAATTGTCTACTATTAAAAGAGCTCCAAATGAATTTATGTCTAGTTTCAATATCCGCTTTGCTAGAACTTGGGAGAGAATTCTAGCAAGTGTCAAGCCTCAAGCTGATCATGCTTTCCTTTATTATCTTAGAGCATTAAATAGTGATATCTCAACTATGATTCAGTCAATGGGTGGAGAGACACTTCCCAAGCAGCTTATGATATTGCTATCCGAGCTGAAAATAGCCTTATTCAAGCTGGAAAATTAGTGCCAAGGCCATCAATGCCTTTTTAGTAGATTTAGCACCTATTCCTCAGCCTATTACAATCATAGAGCCCACTGTTGTAGCTCCATCAGATGATGTATTTAAAGCTTTGTAGACTATGGGAAATAAATTGACTTCAATTGAGAACAAAATTGCATTACCTAGCAGACCCTACTAGGCTCCTTATCAGCCCTACCAACAGAATCAACAAAATAGGCAGCCCTATCAACAGAATCAAAATTATAGGTAGCCTTACCAGCAAAGGAAATTTGACCCAAAGGCTCCTAGTTCATCTAACACTTTAGTTCCAGTTAATATGGTTACAGAAGAGTGGTGTCAACCTTGCAATCAACCTCATTCAGCTACAACTTGCCCAAATACTTTTCTGAATCTGAATCTTGTTGCATAACCTCAATCTAAAACATTGTTCATGCCTCAAATGGAGGGTGGGAAGTAAGAGAATCATGTTCAGAAAGCACCTGAACAAAATTTAGTCAGTTTTAATGAGGAGGATTTCATTGCAGTCACTACTAGGGCTCAAGGGAAGGCTGCTACTGAAAATCAAAAGCAAAAAAATAGGCCTATCCTACCTACCATCACTGACAAGACAACATCTACAACTCCAAAGTCAACTAACAACCCTGTTGTTCCTCAAAAATCAGCAAGTGTCCTAGTTGATAAAGGTCATCAAAGATAACTACAACTGATCCAAGAAGACTGTTTATACCTCAGATATCTAAGGCACTGAAGCAGAATCATTTTTGCTAAGGCCTACTCTAAGATAGTTGATTCTGTCTCTAAGAAGAATTGCTTCTTTTAACATTGTTGATGTAATGAAAAATCATAATGTTAACATCTCAATGTGGGATGCTCTAAGTATTCCTGGACAACAAGATTTACTTTCTCATGAACTAGCTAAGCTGCAGATTTCTTCAAATATAGCAGAAAAGGAAGTTCAGAAGATAGACATGGTCCTTGGAACGTTTGAGCAAGACCGTATTAAAGAAGTTAAGTGGATGGTTCAAAAAGTTCTAAATGCTCATGACATCAAGAAACCACCACCATTTTATTTATCACTGATTATTGGTGAAAATCTAGTTCATAATTGCATGGTGGATAGTGGTGCAAGTAGCACAGTTATGCCAAAAGTGATATAGAAAAATTAGGGTTGTAGTATGAGCCTATAGAAAGGAGTGTCTTACAACTTGATGGAACTGCAACTAATACGGTTGGTATAATCAAAAATTTAGAAGTGATGTTACATGTTTTGCCCAAATGTTTCTATTTTGCAAGATGTTACTATTGTGGACCTACCTCCATACTTTGCCTTGTGCTTATCTAGAGATTTCACAGTGAAAATAGGAGGTTATCTCTCTTCGGATTGGTCCTTATTTTTACTACATGTTATGGAACTAAGGTTACTATCAATTCAGAACCATTGGCTAGATTCCATATTGAGCCTCATTCTCCAAATGCAGTAGCTAATTACTCAGCTTTAGAGCAATCTGATTTTGATGATGTAGCTCAGGTTTCAACATTAGATGGTGTTTCTAACATGTTTATGGATGAAAAGACAGTTGAAGAACATGCTCATGATCCTTTTAAGGAAGTTGAAGAACATATTTTTGGTGTGTATTGTATGCATGAAGAAAATACACCACTTCCCTTGTTGTCTAAAACAAAAATTCAGCAAAAGGGATTTGGAAGCTTCATTTTGATGGAGCTAAGAACAAAAAGGACAAGGAGTAGGTTTGATGCTCACTTCCCCAACAAGCGAAAGGTATTTCTCAGCTTTGAGTCTCCAATTTTCATGTACTTGTAATGTAGCTGAATATGAAGCATTAATTCATGGCTTGCTTTGGGCCAAAAAGAGAGGTATTAGCATGCTACAAATCTTTGGTGATTCTGAGTTAGTTATCAATCAAGTAAAAAACTTCAATGTTTGTAAGAATCCACTAATGAAGTCTTACAGACATAGAGTTTTAGACTTAATGGAAGATTTTGAAGCTATTAATATTCAGTCTATTCCTAGAGCTGAAAACAAGCATGCAGATAGACTTGCAGTAGTTGGTGCTAGTTTTGAAGTGCTAGAACAGATGGAAAACAACAAAATTCAGCCTCATATTAAGCTAATTTTCAGGCCTTCTATACCTGATAACGAATCAAATTGGTAAGGTTTTTGAAAGTGATGATCAAATCTATAGGTTTTTGCAGCAAGAAGCTGAATTTTTGTAGTTAATCAAGATAAGTTACAACATTTATACGGTGATCAGATTGTTCAACTAAAGACAAATAAATTACCTCGAGGTCTTGTCACTTTGGAAGACATCTTCAGTACTGATGATCAGTTAAGAAAAGATAAAACTAAGATGTCAACACATGCTGATAACTATGAAGAGATTTCAATTGATGAAGGGAAAAATTTACTTCTCGGAAAGGTATGTTCCTAACTAAAAAAATAGTCATTTATTAATATTTGTAAAGAATTTAAAGATGTTTTCACTTGGAGATACCAAGACCTGAAAGGGTTTGATCCCAGTTTAGCACACATACTATCAAATTGCAGCCAAATTCTAAACCTAGTTAGGAAAAACAAAGGCCTATAAATCCCAGAATAGAACCTCTTATGAGGAAAGAGTTATCCAAATTGATTGAATCAGGTATTATTTTTCCAGTTAAGCATTCAAGTTGGGTAGAAAATCTTGTTCCTGTAAGGAAGAAGAATGGAGAAATCAAGATTATGTGTGGATTTCAGAGATCTTAATAAAGCTTCATTAAAATATCATTACCCACTACCAAACATGGATCAAATTTTGAGAACAGTCTTAGGTTCAAATAGACTATCTCTTCTAGATGGTTACAGTGGATATAATTAGATTTTAGTTCGAGAAGAAGATAGATATAAAATAGATTTTACCACCAAGTGGGGTACCTATGCTTATAAAAGAATGCCTTTTGGTCTTTCAAATGATAGGTGCAACATTTTCAACATGCAATGGACATGGATTTTCATAGCTTGTTAAATAAATGTATTCTTGTTTATTTAGATGATATTACCATATTTTCAAAAATCTGAAGAACACTTGATGCATTTAAGGTAGACTTTTCATTATGTAGACAATTTGGAATATCCTTGAACCCAAGAAGTCTATCTTTTCAGTACATCAAGGTAAATTACTTGGCCATATTGTTTCTAAGCAAGGTTTAGTAATTGACCCTTTCAGAATCGAAGCTATATCACAGCTATCATTGCCTCATCATAAGAAGGCATTACAGAGTTTTCTTGGAAAAATCAACTTTGTTAGAAGATTTGTTCCAGATTTTGCAGCATTGGTCAAACCATTAACAACTATGTTAAAGAAAGAGAAAACTTTCTCTTGGACTAATGAAGGGAGAGAAGGTTTTGAAGCAATCAAAACAGCTATCTCTCAGGATCCTACTCTTGCAAATCCAAATTTTGATAAATATTTTACGATGTATGCACTTGTAGGAGCTGAAACAATCTCAACTATTTTAACTCAAGTTAATGATGAGAATATTGAGTAGCCAATTACTTTCTTTAGACAAAGTTTGCATGATTATGAAACAAGGTACACATTCCTTGAAAAACAAGTACTTTCAGTAGTCAGAGGACTAAAGAATTTCAAGTATATGCTTTCGAACAATAAAATCCATGTTCTTGTTTCTCATCCAAGTGTGAAAGCATTCTTACTAAATAAGGAGTTAAATGAGAAAAGAGCAGGCTAGATAACAAAGGTTATGGAATATGATGTTGATATCTGGGTTGCTAAGATAGTTCGAGGTAAAGGTTTATGTGAGCATCTAATTGTTGATATGGAAAAACAAAGCAAGTGCGAGAACCTGAAGATTCAAAACAACATGCTGAAATTATGTATCAGCAATCAAATATCATGGTCCAACCAGAAAATCAGCAACCTGAACTTGCTCGAGAGATTCAAGAATCAAGGTGGATGACTGATTTGGTTAACTACTTACAACATGGCACCTATTTGGAAGGTATGGATAAGAATAAAAGAAGATATTTTAGATTACAAGAAATTCCTTATCTTTTTCATTGATGGTTGTTGTTCAAAAGGGATATAAATGGAATCTTGTTGCGATGTGTTGACTATGATAAAATTCAAAAATATTATCATAATTCCATGAAGGACCTGCAGGAGGTCACTTCTCAACACGTACTACAACCTTAAAAATCATGAAAGCTAGTTATTATTGGCCTAGCATATTCAAAGACTATTTTGAATGGATTAGAAAGTGTAAAAATGTGCTTTCTTTGTTGGAAAAGAATGTTTAGCTTCTTTGTTTGCCCTTGCAGCCTATTTCAGTTGATCATCTTTTATGTAGTGGGGTCTTGATTTTATTGGTATGATAAACCCACCTTCATCACAAGGACATAAGTGGATCTTAACTACTATAGATTATTTTACATGATGGACTGAAGCAATAGCCTTGAAAGATGCTAATGAAGCTTTGATACTATCCTTTTATGAAGGAATAGTTTACAGATTTGGTGTTCCAGCAACTATCATATTAGATAATGCTTTAGCATTCCTTAGTGCAAAGATAATAGATTGGGTTGTCAACCATGGAATATATCTAAGTTCTTCATCTAATTATTACCCACAAGGTAATGGCTTAGCTAAGAGTACTAACAAGAATCTATTAAGAATCATTAGAAGAACACTCAAGGATAATCAAAGAGCTTGGCATTTGATGTTGAATTCAACACTTTGGGATGACAAAGTGACTCCTAAGAGATCAGTTGGTAATTCACCATACAAACTTGTGTATGGAAAAGAAGTAAGAATGCCTATTTTAGTTGAGTTACCCGCATTAGATTTTCTACATCAAATGGAGCTACTTGAGAATGAACCATTGCAGGTTTGTTATGCAGAGTTAATGGAATTACAAGAGCTAAGAGATCAAGCTCATTTAAATATGGAAAAGAATCAAAAACAAATCAAGAAGACTTTTGACAAGAAATCCAAATTCAGAGTCTTCAATGAAGGAGATATTGTGTTAAAGTGGGATGTTGATCGTGCAAAGCTAGGAAGACACTCAAAGTTTGATACACTCTGGAGTGGTCCTTACATGATTTTAGCTAGCAAGGAGCACAATGCTTTTCAGCTTTTGAAGTTGAATGGAGAGGAACTTCCCATTCCTGTGAATGGTATGTTTCTCAAACACTATTATTGAATATCTTACAGTGATTGTTAGAGTAGGATTTCCCTTCAATAAGTGCAGTTTCTACACATTGCATCATTTTTCAATTCAATAAGTGCATTTGTGCATGTGATCTGGTTTACCAGATCCTTTCCCAATTTTAGTTTCATTTTGGAAAGGTTGGACTTTTCATGAAAAGGAAAATTGTTGTTACATGTTTGGACTCCATGCCCAATGGACAAGAGCAAGGCACTGGTATATAAGCTAGCGGTAGCATCTTTCCCGTAGGATCGCAAGAAATGTTGACAATTTTTGCACTTGTGCAAAAATGGGAAACTCAAAACTTTGTTACGATGGATAGCATTGGTGAAGTATACCTAAGCTAGGGGAGATTATATCAGATTATGTCATTATTGTTGATTTATTTAAAAGATTACATGAAATCTATAGCTATGTGTGTTATTACAAAATGTAACAGATCACATAGTCTACAATTTCATGACCATCCTTAGCAAAAGAACACAAGCCCCGAAGGACAATTGTGTTGTCTTGATGAGGACATCCAATTGCAGAGTAGGTGAAGTGTAAAGTTTTGGAACAACAAACATAAGTGCAGATTACACAAAATCAGAGTTCATTACTAAATGTTACAAGTTCTATTCAATGTTCTTTCCTTTATGATTAAGACATTCAATTATGTTACTGAGTTGTTTAGTTCATCATACAATCCATACAGAAAAGCTAGAATGCACAAGAAATACACAACTCATTTTCAAAATTTAATGTTTTATTCACAAGGAGAGTCAAATGTTTCCCACACAAGCCGTGGGATGTAACTGAAAAGTAAAGTACAACTACTGAAAAGAAAGGTACACATGCATGAAAGAGAAATCAAAGGAGTATGAGTGAACCCATCATTTCCTTGGGGTTTTTGTTCTTCGATTGAAGCATCTTCATCTCCATCTTTTATTTCTCCTTCATCTTCATTATGGAAGCCATTGTACCTAAAAAGGAAGAAAAGAATTGACTGTTAATTATGAGCTCAGGGATCAAACCATATTCCTACACTGTCCTATTTTGTGCATATGAATCTCAAATAACAGGAGATATATTCTACTGGAGGATCAAACTGCACACATGCTTATACACTCAGAAAGAGGAAAGAAGAAAGAAAAGAAAAGAAAACATGGACACAAGAGAGGCCAAAAGGCCTAAATATTTTCTAACTATTTTCTTAAGTGTGCAGGTACAGGTTGTAGCCAAGAAGAAATAAACAAGTCATAAGTACATGCTGAGAAGAAGGAAGAGTGTAACTCAAAGTTCAGCAACCATTCTGCAAATGGAAGAAGTTAACTGAGAAGGAAGGATTACAGCTGAAAAGGAATAAATTAAGGAAATCTGGAAAAATATTTGATCAGGGCTTTGCCATGTAAAATGGACATTTACGACTTTTCCAACATACATATCAGAGTTGTAATAAAAGGAAATATAGTATATAATGCAGAAAAGAAATGGACTATACTTTCATTCATCAGATTGAAGTGCTTGGAGCATTCTTTATAGCTTAAACAAGCTGAAGAGAAATGAAGTTGCTAGATAATCCTACAAATACAACCATCCTGAACTACAGTTTTCCAAAATGAAGCAAGTATCAAGTGTTCATTATGCCACAATATATCTTCGAGAGCTCAAAATTAAATACAAGATTCATAGTTTTTTAGAACAAGAAAGTGCAAGATTGAGCAACCATTTTAGAGAATGGCAAACAAGCTTCAAATACAAGTGAACTTTCAAAAATAAGCATGTTTCAGGCCTCCATTATTCAAACAACAACAGTTCAGGTTCAAATATTAAAGAAAATCATAACAAGAAAGGATATCAGAAGCTTTCAATTGAGAACAAACCCAGAGTTTGAATCATAAGAGTGGTCAGAGAGTTCTTATTCAAAGATTGAAAGGGTAGAGAAAATATTCTCATAGCAGTGTCAATGAAATTTCAAGGATCAAAGCTACAAGCTTTTAGTTTTGGATTGCATTATCAGAGTAAGGGAAAACTTGCAAACCCACAAAGCAAGGAAGTGAATTCTTTACAATCATTACTAAAGTGCATTTTAGAAAGGAAAAATTTATTCAGAACTAAGAAATGCCAAAGTACATATATAAGAACTGTTATCTTCAGTTTCTCAGAAGATTCAGATGGCTACTCTGTGTAAGGAATATCATTCAGAAGAAGGGAGAATTTTAAATGACGGTTTCTAAAAATGAATACATTACAAGTGATGACTGTGTCAGAAGTAATCCAACCGCAAGAGCAAGAAATGTATATTTCACATTTCATACAATAACGGCCATCACAAATATCAGCCTAGGTAAAAGCTTAGCATGAAAGAAACTCATTTTTTGGGAAACCCACAAAAGAAAGTTGCAATGCCCAAAATGAAAAATAGAGAAGAATGGCAGTATAACAAACAACTACTCATTTTGTATGAAATAGAGCTTGAGACTCACATTATGGTAAGATGAAAGCTCGAGATGCACTCACCTTCCTTAATGATGGTTTTAGAATCGAACACCCAAAATGATTTCCGAGCTCAGATATCAGAATGCAATGAAAATATAGAGACACACAAGGTTTTCGAGGTGTTAATGTCAATAAAGCTAAAACCGACTGAGATAAATAAGTTACAAACTAGGGAAGCAAAGTCTCACCTTCAAAAAATAATCACAAAGCTTGCAGACCAGAGAAGGTATAATTTTGAGCTTTTGATGATCAAGAAAATGGCACCTTCAGAAAGAATAAAAGGTGAGTCTAAATCTTTCCCGAAAGAAGTAGAAAACCCAAGCTCAGAAAGCTCAACGATGGGCCAAGATTGGCAAGTAACGTCACACAAAAAAATATATACATATGCAATACCTATTTACAGAGGAAAAACCAAGTTCCAATGACCACAAGAGATCCCAAGGAGAAATAATGACAGAGTCGAGCACAAAATCAAATCGATGGCGTTAAGCCAAAAATTTTCCAGGGCTTCGCCGATCTCGTGAGCAAATGTGAAATGACCAAATTGGTGGAGTTTGAGTTGTTTTAACTCACCCACCTGAGCTTAGAAAACCTAACTCAACTTGAGTTAATGGTTCAATGGACAAGATCAAGCCATGCAAAGATCAAGGGCCAAAAATGATCCTCAAAATTTGAAGAAAATCACCATGATCAGGATGCCACCAACTATATTAATTGTGAAGTTTAAAACCCTAATCATAGGTTCGAGATTGATGGCAGAAGATGAAAAGGACAGAAATCAATGACCCAAGATCATCACTAGATATCAAAGCAAACTCAACCTGAGTTAGGTCTCCACCGACAAAATGCATAGAGGGGTGAGTCACCATGCAGAAGGGGCCGACCAAATCATGTTCACCAATGATCACCAAAAAGGTGAAATTATAAAGTATAAACCATGTAATATATCCAAAGAAAATCAAGTTCCGACAAACTATATATGACCATGATAACCAAAAGGGGGAGGATATCTTAATAAACCATAAGTAATGTGCCAAGTCCACAAGGTGGCCAAACTCAAACTATAAGTTCAATATCAAAGGGTGGTCCCCACTTCAAGGAGATAATTGGCAGTATGTCACTATTGTGACCTTTTGGAGCCAAAAGAGATGTCAAGCATCAAAATATGTACACATGGTAGGTGGCCCCACATTGGGTGTTTGTTTTGCAAATATTGCAAATATTTTGATTTATTTACTCATAGGCAGAGAGTTGATTTTTTTGCATGCCTTCACAACAGGACAGAATAGAGAAGAAGACAAAGTTGCATGTTCATGGAGAGGAACTTGCCTAGCAAGCAATCTATTTTTGGCAAAATTATTCACTCATCCTTATTAAAAATAGAACAGTCAACTTCAGTTGACTAATATGTAATCAATGGCTATTAATGCCTCTTGTACTAGTTTGTATTATTTTATCCCTTTATTTATTATTAAATAAAGGATAAAATTAGGATACATGGGCAAGTATAGCCTTAGGCTATTTTTAGGAAGGGTGGGAAAATTTATTTTGGCTATATATTGTGTGCTTTTGCAAAGCACAAGGAGATTCTCTGGAGGACTTTTGGATATATGAGTATTGAAGCAAATTTTGCCAATTTTTCCTCTGAGTGTGAAGTATTTTCTACCTTTCCAAGTTATTTTGTAGTCTTGTGTATGTTTTATTAATCTTGTGAATGTAAATTCCTTGATCAACCACCTTACCTGCTGCAAATTCAGTTTTTTGCTTAATTTTAATGTGCATGTTAACTTATCTAGTATTGTTGTGATTCTCCCTCAGTACAATCAAGTGTTTTGCCCTTAGATATTTTGAAAAACTATTGGTTCGTGCATCAAGAATCCTTCCCAAATCAGTTGTGCATATACTCATTCAAAGCCCTCATACAAATTTGGTGTATCACCTTAGTTTTAATATTTTTACAATCATATTTTACTCTCAAACTCCTAGAAATCAGTTTAGGATACACCGATAAGGAACAAATCGATCTAGTAAGGAAATTTGAGATTCATAGGATAATAATGGCTTGAAAAAAATTTCCAGGGCTTTGCCATGAGACTCCAAAAGCCAAAATGAAGTTATCATTGAGGTCGAATGACATTTCTTGCCAAGCTCAAGAGTTGAGTAAGTTTGAACTCAACCATAGTTAGCGATCAACATTTAAAGATTGATCCGTGCGAGAATCAAGGGCAAGAAACATTCAACAAATTTCAATGCAAACCTGAAAACCCTAACCACAAGTTCAAAATCGATGGTTTGTGATCAGATAGGATAGAGATCGAATGGTGAGGATAAATCACAAATTCCCAATTAATGCAAGGAAGATGCCCGAAAACCAACGGCTAAAGATCACATCGTGCAAAAGATCAAAGGCTCATAATCTGGTTCGCAATTCAATGCAGTTAAAGCTTGAAGTTATTGTCACCGATCACATTAAAAGCCATGACCCTAACTCACAGTCAAAGATCAATGATCAGAAATGCAAGAGGACAGAGATCGATGGTTCTCTATCAAAACCCTAACTCAACTAGAGTCCAAGATGCATATACGTGGCGAGAAGACAAGAAACCCTAGTTAGGGTTGAGTTTAAAATATCACCTACCAATATGCCAAGGGTCAGCTCATCATGCGTAGAAGGGGCTGCCACGTGTCATCAAATGATCATTGTATATTTTGACTTTCAAAAGTCCCACTATAGTGTATGCTCCAAATAATACAAGTGTCGACCAAATCATTCCCACAATGATCACCAAAAAGGTGGATTTTTAAACTATATACAAACGCGAAAAGTATACACATGCATATAATTAATAAAAGGTGGTGGAGACTATAGTGGCATGTGCCATGTAAAATGGTCGACCCTTTTATATTGCTAAGTCCACCAAGGTGGCCAAACCAAGCAGATTGGAGGTGGTCCCCACTTCAAGGAGGTTGAAGTTGATTTGCAGAATGTCACTCATGTGACCACTTAGAAAGAGAATGTCAACATCAGAGCCTAAGCTTGGAAGTGGTCCCCACATTGGATGTTTATTTTTGCAAATATTGCAAGTATTGCAATTATTTTACTCACAAACAGAGAGTTGATTTTTTTGCATGCTTCACAAGAGGATAGAACAGACAAGAAGATGAATTCACATGCACAAGGAAAGAGACTTGCTCAGCAAAGCAAGCTTATTATTAGCAAATTATTCACCTTTTTTTCTTAAAATAGGACAATCAACTTCAGTTTGTTGTATTGTAATCAAGGCTATTAATGCCTATTTGTAGTTGCATGTTCTATTTTTCCTTTATCTATTATTAAATAAAGGATAAAAATAAGATGCATGGGTGAGTACAAGCCTTAGGCTATTTTTAGGAAGGGGGTGAAATTTATTTTGCTTTATATATTGTGTGCCTTTGCAAAGCACAAGGAGGACTTTTGGATATAGGAGTACTGAAGCAATTTTTGCTAGTTTTGCCTTCTGAGTGTGAAGTATTTTCTACCTTTCCAATCATTTTCAGTCTTGTGAATGTAAATTCCCGATTAATCATCTTACCTTGTTGCAAAATTCAGTGATTTCTACATGATATTAATGTGCATGTTTAGCTTGGCGTATTGTTGTGATACTTTCCCTTAATACCTTGAAGTGTTTTTGCCCTTAACATTTTGCAGAAAACTGTTGGTTCATGCATCAAGAATCCTTTCACATATCAATTGTGCATATACTCAGTCAAAGCCCTCATACAAATTTGGTGTATCACCTTAGTTTTAATTATTTTACAGTCATCTTTTCCCCTTAAACCCCATAAATCAAATTTATGATACATCAACAAGGAACGGCCTTGATACTGGAGACTCACCTCAAAATAGGTATACCCACAAACCGAGGTGTTTCCATTGTATCTACAAAAGAGAGATCAAATTTTGCAAGCTTAGAAAACTGCAACCATCTCTCTACATGGTGCACTTTCGAGAGATAACAGTCACCATTTGAAGCATGCTTGGGATATCTACCTACAAATCCGCTGGACATAACAGTTGGGCAGCAAGATGAAGAGGAGACACAAGACACAGAGGTGACTAGAGCAAACAAATTTATTGAGAGGATCTGAAAAATCCATCTCAAAGTCAAAGAACAACTAGAGAAATCTCAAGCCAAGTACAAAGTTAGGCACGATCAACATATGAGGGAACATAAACTTCATGTTGGAGATAGATTTTGGCTTTACTTAAGCAAGGAGATACTACAAGGTCAAGCACGGAAGCTCAAGCCACTACGATATGGGCCCTTCACCATATTGGAGCAGGTTGGAGAAAATGTCTTTCAACTTGATTTACCGTCATTTATGAGGATGTACTCTGTAGTAAACTGTGAGAACTTGCACCTATATGAGCCATCCATGCTAGATGAAGATGAAGGACTACAATTGCTTACCTTCCATTGAGGATTGCATCTTGGACTCATGAGGCGATTGGAGGAGGATGTAGTGTTGCAGCAAAAGGTCAAAGAGACTAGGAGAGGTCTGTAGGAGTCTTGGCAGATTGGACTGAAAGGAAAGACACAAGGCGATCCGGTGGTACTCGAAGGAGCAAGTGAGGGAATTATTTCCTCATCTACTCCCCCACTAAGATTTTGTGGGACCAAAAGCCTCCTAAGCAGGGGAGGTGTGATCCATAGGGATCCAAAATGACTCTACTTCATCAAATCAGTCAACACGAAGAAGGAAAAATGATACACAGAGGTTCTGTCTTTTTAGTAACAGGACCGCCGCTTCAGTGCAGAAAGCGGTGGTTACAGAATCGCGCCCAACTAGGGTGGCGGTCATGGGGACTACCGATCGGATTTGAGTGGCAATCATGACTCTTTTAGATAGAAAACAAAAATATGAAACGAACAGCCCAGAATTTGAAAGGTTGTTTGTGTCTCTTCTCCTCCATGACCTTTCCCATTCTCCAAGTGCACGGAGGACATGAGAAATGCTATAAATACATTTTTGTAGAAGATAATAGGATCATCGAAGCATGAAAACAAGTGAGCAAGAAATTCTTAGTGACATAATTGTGTTTTGTAGAAGAAATGAGTGTTGAGACAAAGAAAGCAAGTATTTGGGATGAAGTGTGAGATATTATCTACTTCTCTTTCATAATTATTGTAAATTTTGTACTTGTTATTTTGAATTGGCCAATAAAAGTGGGAAGAAAGAGCAATTGCCCTTCCTATTGGTTTTCCTCCTCTGGAGGTTTCCAGGATAAAAAAATTTGGTGTTTATGAGCTTAAATTCTTTCCTTTCCTGCAATTGTGGATTCTAAGCATAAGCATAATTCATTCACTAGCTATCTCTGTCATTTTCTAATAGAAAGTAGAACAACGCGTTTATTTTGCAATCTGTGGATAATTCCAAAGTTGAAGAGTTTGGATCATTTACCCACTATGATGTCTTTATCGGTGAAAGAAGAAAAGGCCATGATAAAAATTCCTTTAGCACTGTGGGGATATAGATCTAACCTTCTAGCAAGGAGCGAGATCCATTATTTTGAGATCCATTCATGTAGGGATGGTAGGATTTGGGCCACAAATGATCAAATCTATAGATTAATGCATGCTCCCGGTAGTAGCGTTCAAATTTTAAGACTTTGTCTCCAAATGTGATGTACGGTATAAAGCATTTTAAATGGAAAGCTCGTTGTCTCACATGTCGAGGCCATTATTTTGCCCCAATAAGAGTTGAGGCATGAGTAGGAGGAACCTATTTGAAGGCTTGCCCGCAAACCAATAGGTTGTAGCCCGATGTAGTTGTATGCAGCCGCTTCATGGGTGAGATCGGAATTCTTTGGGGTAAGGTCGTCTCAAGGTGGGCCGCGCTCAAAAAGCAAGCCCTGTGTTCTTCTACCCAGCGAGGGGTGGAGCCATTTTGCTTCCCAAAATAGGAGAGGCCCTAACGCCGCGAAGGGAGGGAGCGGGAGGGGAGATATTGCCTAGCTTAGGAACTCCAACAACAAGCCCCTGGACGATCGAGGTTCGGTGTAGAGGAACTGTGAGTAGTTGCCTCTATCCATGCGAAAGAACAATGTCAATGACGCATGACCACTTAGTTTTATCTTAAGGTTTGACGACTCACGTTTACGATTCAATGACCTACGTTTAGGGCTTCTCATTGCTATTTTTGAAATTGGGGATTAGGAAAAAGTGTGAGGAAGTTTTGTTTCACATTCATATTTATGTGTGCTATTTTTATTAATATTTAATTTCAATTCATTATTTATTTACTTTTTCATTTTTATTAATTTTTAAATATTTTTATTTATTAATTTTAATTTAAAATTTTACCAATATTTCTTATTTTAAAATTTTTATTATTATAATAATTTTTAAATTCTTAAAAAGTTTTTATGAAATTCTTATTTTTATTAATTTTATTTTCTTATTTTTATCAATTGTTAAATTGTATAAATTTTTAATTAATTTTTTATTTTTATGAATTTTAAATAATTTTATGAATTTTTATTATTATTTATTAATTTTTATGAAATTCTAAATTTTAATAATTTTTTTTTTTTTTATAAAAATTCTAATTTTTATTCATTCTTATTTTCTATTAATAATTGTGAATGATAATGTGAATCCTATACATAGATGTGTTGATTATAATAGTGAAAATATTATTCTATAAAAATTTGAATTCCTTATCACACCGAAGGCATTTATATTCGAAATTGAGCCTCCTAATTATGACAGTTTGGGTGAGATCAACGATGCACATTCTAAGGTCGTGCATGTATTGAAATCTTCACAACCAAGAGTGCTCCACGTCTTCTCTCAGTACGATACGGCTTAGCATACTCCTGACCTTTAACACATTTCCTTGTATAAGCTGTCATGTTATCATGACGTAATAAGGGTTGTAAAGAGGGGAGTAGTCGCACTCTTATCAACAACTATCAAGTCACATTGTGAGAGACAATTGAACCCCGCTTGAGATATGGATACATATCCGGATCAATAAATTTGTACACAATAATAGGATGAGATATTAGGTATACAATCTTACTGATTTATCTACGTGTGCAAGTGTGATTAACTGAGAGCTCCGTTTAGCGCAGTTCCCCCTTTTGATGTTTGCACCAATTTACATTTTTATAGGTATTCATGCCAAAGAAGTGGAATTCCATTTAAGAAGTAGCCGATTGTTGCCTACTAATTCTAATGCATAACATCTTCCGGCCTCACTCACTACAGCTGCAACATAAATTTTTCTACCCATGATATGCTTTTGCGGCTAATATCTCCTTCAACAAAACCACACTTGACGGGGATGTCCATAACTCGCACAAGAGATTCCCCCACATTCTTATTATCAATACAATTAATGGGTCTACATATCATTGGTCCCAAGAATAGGCGTTTCTACCACCTTCGAGAAAGACCATATTCCTCGGGAAACCCCACTTCTAAAGACTACTTTGCTTTGCACAAAAGTTTCTCGGACATTGGTCGAAATGCTCTGTGAAATTCAGGTTTTCATGGTTATCAACACAAATTGGTCCGGTTAAGTCGAGAATATCGGGATTCGGATGGTGCACATTTAATGTATAATATCTCTATTGATTTTTGAAATATTATTGTGATTTCATTGCTTTATTGTTCTCAAATTGAAGTTGTATGCATGAGAAGATTAGTTATGTTAATAAACAAAAACTAGCTAAGTGGTTCCATGATCTAACTAAACCTATCATAAACATCAAGATGAGTGCTAAACAAGATAACTTCTACAATAATGAATTAAAATAAAACACTATCTTTTTATCTTTAACTACTCTATGATTACTTAAAACATAAATTGAACCTAGTTAAACCTATGAGCAATCAAATTAGATTTGTTGTTTGCTTTAATGGAGGTGAAGAGGTCTCTCTAAAATGGCTACAAGGCCAAGTTAGATACCCTCCTACTAACCTACTATGAAGTTATGGATGCAAGATGGAGGAGCTTCAACAATGGAGGATAGCCAAGATCAAATGCCTATTAGCTTGGCTAATGCAAATGAGGTCTAATGCCAATATCTCCAAATGTGAGAGAGAAGGACTTGTGAGTGAAGTTGTGAGTTTGAAAGGGAGGGGTGACCCTTCTATTTATAGATTTCAAATGAGAGGATGTTGAACTTTGGGTGTATGTGGGACTAAAGATCAAAGGCACTTTTATATTAGATTAGAATAAATATGTTTTATGCTTAGTTAAGCTTGGTTTATGCTAGTTAAATAGGGTTTAGGCTAGTTTAAACTTGATTAGCAAGTGATTAGAGACTCATTGAGAGTTGGGAGGGGTCTAGATAACCAATTGTGACTAATAGGTAGCGTCACAACGCCAATAGAAGTGGTTTAGAGAGAACTAAGGAGGTTACGAATGGTCCAAAGGAGGAATGTTTAGCTAATAAGAGAGATATTATCCAAATAAGTTGAATATGGAAAGAATACAAGCGAGAAGGTATCATAAATGGGAATGCGAGAGTGGGGTGAAGAAGGGTTGATTAACGGAAGTGTAAATCAATTGGTTGAATTGGATGAAATGCTAACAATAGACATGTTTTAGGTGTCTACCACATTTTCTCCTCTTTGAGGTGGCGTAAGTAACGTCACTTCAAAGAAAGTAGAAAAGCATAAACAAGTAGAAAGTTTTTGAAGGGATAGAAGAAAAATGAGTAGAATGCGGGATGCCCCTCGATTGTCAATGGGGTGATAGAAGAACTCGATTGATGATCGAATAGATGACAGAAAGATAAGAGAAGAAAGAATAGTGTGAAGAAGAAAAGGGATATAGAATAAAATGAGTAGAATGGAGGAGGGAATGAGCTAACATCCATCCCGTAACACCGCTAAAAACAACGTACTTGAGACCCAAGAACAACCTAGGATTAGTTAGGAAAATTATGGAATAAAAGAGTCTACAACTGGGTTACAAGACAACAATTGTCACTAACAAGTTCTAGAACAATTCTAATCCACTAGAATATATTTTTTTATTAACAATTATTAGAGGTCACAAGGTCCCAAAATTTAGGGTTAGAAAGTTCAATTAGGTTCAGAGGGTAATTCCTCACCATACCCACTCTCTAACAGGCTTAAAGATTCAACTTGATTTTTCTCAAAATTAACGCATTCAAAATTTCCCTAAATCATTCCCATTAGATAGAAAATTTTCTTACATTTCCATTGATATAAAGAAGTCCTCATAACTCCTCATATTTCTCAAGTTATGGGCGGCGGGCCTGCGTGCCGGGGAGAAAATTTGTCCCGAGTGCACGGAGTGCAGAGTGCGAGGAGAAATATTTCCGGGAGGAGTCGGGTCGATAGGGCCGCGAGAGACATTTTGGAAATTTTCCGCACGGGGGTGAAAAGCCACCTTTGCACCCGTGCTCCCGCGAGTCTACAAGTTCGCGAGGACACGTGGTGCCTTTTAAGTCAACGTGGAGAAGCGAGGTGGCGGGGATAAAAGAGTTTTAACACCCCAAAGGGCAAAAAGGGTAAAATTCACCTGCACCTCTGCCGACGCCTCGCGATGCCATGTGGCAGCTCCTGATTGGCTACAAGCCGATGGGAAGGTAGGGAAAATTTAGAAAATTTTCCCAAAATTTTCCCAAAATGTAAAAAGGCAAAAGGAACCCGCTCCTCGTTGATGCCTTAACGCCAAGTGGTAGCTCTGATTGGCGTGCAAATGGTTGGTGAAAAAAATTTAGAAAAATTTCCAAAATGTTTCTAAAGTGCTAAGTTAAAAAGGGATCCGCCCCTTTTCCAATGCCTCGTGGTTCCACGTGGCGACCTCCGATTAGTTTGCGGGTGGCGGGGCGCGGGGAAAATTAAGAAAATTTTCCAAAAATTACGAAGTGCTTAAGCTTAAAAGGATCTGCCCCTCCACCAACACCTCGTGGTTCCATGTGGCGGCCTACGATTGGGTCATGGCCGGCAGGAGGAAAATTAGAAAAAAATTCAAGCGCTAAGGGAAAAATTCGGGCTGCGGGTCCATGGAAATTTTTCCAAAAAAAAATTTGATGCCAAATGAAGAAAAACTTTAGAAGGCCATAAATTTTGATAGAGAGCTCGATTTTGGGAAAACAAGGACTTTATGGAAATCTCTCGACATCCTCTTTACTTAGAAATCATTAAATTTTGATTTTGATAAAGTTTAAGGAGTCAATTTTAAGAAAACGATCTGTAGACTTTTATAGTGTAAACTGGTAAATTTTAACTTATAAGATTTGTTCAATTTGATCTTCTTCCTCTCTCAACATGTCAAATAGACATGGAGAATTGTTATTAGATGGATTTAAGAAGGATTTCAAGATTGATTTATCGATTGATTTGCAATTTGAAAGTAAAATGTAAGAGGGTTAAGCTGTTTTTGCTAAGTTTTCTAAGAAGTTCCTTAAGTATTTATGTCTAGATGAATTTGTTTAGATCTTATTATGTCCAATTTAATGTTTCATTTGTTATTTATCTACATTACGAGGTTTGATCTGTGCATTTTGGATTAAATATTTTTCAGTTAAAAACATAAAACAAAGATCAATTTGAATAGATCTATCTTCCATTTTTCGTCTTCTAAGTATTAGAATACATTCCCATTCAAATCTAATACATCCAGTTGATTCAAAACAAAGTATTCAAAGACAATACTCAACTCTGATTTCCAAGTTCACTCCTTTCAAAAGACAGAGTATTACATTTTCTTCATACGCTTTTTTTTTCTTTCAAATAGAGATTTCAAATAAATTTAAGTGATCAGGTTCAATACAACAATGCAATTTGAGAAAGGTAACACAATCATTTATTGATTCCAAAATACAACTTACAACTTCTTTCTTTCATTCTTCAATTTCATCATACAGAACACAATTTCTTGCTTTCAAAAGAACAAAACAGAGTATGTCTCTTTCACATTTCAATTTACACTTTCATAACCACTACAACATATTTCCATTACAAAACATATACAAGTTCATCCACTTCAAGTGGGAAAGGTTACAATAAGATTTCATTTCACAAGGGATTGTCAAACTGCCTTTATCTCAGCTCAGAACAACAACATGCATATTTCTCATTCTTTCAAATTTGATCACCACAAGAGCAGGGGAAAGGCAACGCTCTCCACCCAACCAAGACATCAATGAAAAAGAGAAGCCATCCTTCTTCATTGGCCCCCAAGCCCCAACCACAATGCAATAAAAGATGTGATTCAACTCATGGCAACAACAGGCTTCCACAAACACACAAGCAATATTTTTACAATAAAAACAGTCTAAAAGCAATGTAGTTTATAACTACATTAAAACATGACAAACAATACTAAGGCTTCATCAAGCAAGCCAAAGGAGCAAGAAACTATGGGGGATGCTTCTTATGCCTCCCAAAAGGGGAAATGGGTATCACCACCTGAATTACAAACCACCAAAATATAGTATATCAAAGCCCTGACATTCCTTATGCCTCCCCAAAGTACCTTTTATTCCTCACATTTCCTTATGCCTCCCCAACCTCTTATGGCACCCCATAATGAGTAAATAAATGCAAGCTATTTCTTTGTAAGGTGGAACCCAAATCCCAACTCCCTCCACCCTTATACCTCCCTAAAACACACTTGTGCCTCCCACAAAATAAACCCCATAGTCTTCTCCTACACCATTCCTAGGCCATCTACCCAACAACCCACAAACATGTCAAAACATTCACACATTAACATTTACATTCATAAAAGAAGAGCATTTCAAGAGCCAAGCTCTTACCTCTCCATGATGGAGTTTCCCAAGTTCCAAACAGTAGATGTTTCCAAGCAAACAATCCAAATCAGCCAAGCACAAGCATGCAACAATCTTCCAAAAAAACTTCTTCAAGCAAGAGCTCCCAAAACAACAAGGAATTCACCCAAGAATGAAGTCTCCAAAATGAAGCAACCCCAAAACAAGGCAAGGAATTTGAATTTAATAGAAGAGGGAAGGGAAGAGGATGAGGTGGGTCCATGTAGGATGTCACATCACACATCCTCAACTCCAACCCCCAAAGTCAACTTCATTCTCCAATGCATAATAAATAGGTGGGTGAATAATATGACAGTTTACTTACACACTCAAATCCAACCCACACCCCAAATGACTGAACTTAAATTATGTAAGAAAAGTGCAATTAAAACATACAATTTGTCTTCTCAATAAGTATTATAAAAGTCTAATCTCAACTCTCCAACCTGTAGGTATGGTTGGTAATTAAATTTAAGAGGTATGGGACAAGTTTAACTTGTCCTACAAGCCTCCAAATCAGCCTCCAAGGACAAATTCAAATTTTCAAGGTGGAGTGTTTCACACTCAAAAGTTAACTTACACATCACTTACACATCTCTTACAACACTTTAATTCAAGGCCAACAACTCTATTAATTACTTTCTTATGACATATTTTAATTAATTAACTTAACAACATGATTACTCACAATATTACACACCATTTAATGAATAATGAAAGGGGTAAAAGCACCACAAAATAAACACATGCAAACATAAACAAATGGACCAGAATAAAAGAAATACATAAAACCACTTGGTCACATTTAAAGGGGATCCTCCCTCCCATGGGAATCCCTAACACAAATACGCACAAACAATTACTAGTGTCATGGTGACCTTGTTGAATTCATCTAGAATTCTAATGTAGTTGGTCTCAATCCCCGATGTTTGTTGTGATATTTTAAGCTGTCAAAACACAAATACCTCATTCAGCCTCGTGGCCATATCGAACATCTAAAATAATATAAATATAATTCCCAAAATCATCTAGATATATGAATCACAACAACATCAAAGCAATCTAACAATATCATTTATAGTTTTATCAACAACTATATCATCATCCAATAATTTTCATTTCTAGGTCTACTCACAATATCCAAATATCACAAGTCCAAACAACATCCATAATATAACCATGTCAAACAGTATATCATCATCAACATATAAAATGTCCCTAATAATCATCATGCATCATAACTGAATCAAGTCAACAATAATCCATGATCTAACATCTAACATCATACTATAATAAAGTCCATAATCATGTCCATAATATAATCAAAAATATCATGATTAGTATCAAAAAGGTGTCAAAGGGAAGTGGGCACTACACATCCAAAGTGCCTTTTAAACAACTTTTTTTCATCATATTGCTAATTACCTTCATCATTGGTCATTATTAAAAGAATGAACAAAAGTGTAGTATGACATGTAAAGTCATATACGAAAAATGTCCATTTCTAAAAACACCAACTCCATGCAACATAAAAATGTAATGCAATACAAGAAAGTAAAGATTCCTAACTCCATGCAACATAAAAATGCAATGCAATACAAGAAAGTAAAATATTCCTAACTCCATGCAACATAAAAATGCAATGCAATACGTGAAAGTAAACAAGTCAAACCTAATGAGAAATAGGTACCATGTTTTTGTTATCAAGCTTCAATTCCAACCTATTCAAATTAACAACGGGGTTAATGACGGTGCCTAAACAAGGATACATGCAAGGAGAATAATGGACACTTTGGTCATACGAAAAAGCAATGTGCACTACAAAACAATACTAGGCAACTCGTTGTGCCCCAGAGTACAGACGAAGTAAGCAGCCTAGCTTTTGTTGATGGAGGTAGATCAAGATGATCCGCGAGTCACGCACATGAACAAGTGAGAACTAAAGAGAGACATTTTGTAGGATGATTTATATTGTTTTTGATGTTTCTAAAACATATTTGAATGTTTTTGTGAATATTCTAACATATCTAAATGTTTTGTGATTTTTATAACATTTTTGAATGTTTTGATTATTTTGAAAAAAATTTAAATCTATGTACACGAAGATGAGGAAGCGTGGATGCCCCTAGTGATAGGTAGGATATACAAGGGCATAAGGCCACGTGCATATGGGAAAAGGTGAAGATGTAAAAATGCCCCAAAGAATTAGGTGGGAGTATTCAAAAGCAAACTCTTCACAAGTAGAAGTAGGACCAAGGCCATTATGGATAGGTTTAATATGATGATGAACATAAACCAATGAAGTGTTGGGAAGAAGCAAGGATTTCCAAGTGTAAGTTGGCCTAAAGGCACATTATAGAAAGGAAGGAGAAGATTATTTTTGTGAAAGGTGACAAAGGTGTCTGCAAAACATGGCAAAAAGTAATCTTATACACATGGATGTTCTGAACAAAGTAGAAGAATGATGTGAATGATATGAATGTAGCTTAGAAGCCTCGCAATGAAAAAGTGATTAGCCAAAGGCACAAATCATGAGACAATATAAGGACTAAAGTAAGAGTTTGAACAAGGTCTAAAAAAGACACTTGGTAACATACTAATCATGCCTACTCATAGAGATTCAGTGTGTGCACTGGAATTTAATTACCTCTTGAAGGGAAGATTTAATAGACAACATGTGAAGATGCCTAGCTAAAGTGTAAGAATGATTGATTCGTAAAAGCGATAGGTGATTTGTGAATGAAGGGTGGAAGGATAGTCGTACATTGCTCCATTTACCAAAGGCGTCCATAGCCCAGCAGAGATGTATTTGATTATAATCACAACATTTCTCTCTTTGTCGACCAAACGTCCATAAGGCTCGATAGAGATTATTAGAAATACCCTAAGAGAGAGTAATATATCAATTTGTTTTTTCTTTTAGTTTTTAGTTGTTGATTTTAATTCTTTTTCTTCTAAAAATTTATTTCATCTCTCTTGTTTGACAAGGGGTTAAGAAACGACTAATGGCTTGATGAAAGGATGTGGAAGTGATTATGATGACGACATTGGCTAGTGTCTAAAAAATATGTCTAAGCGTTCTTCGCAACAAGTTTATTAGATGTTGAATGTGATAGGATCTCTAAGAGGTTAGTCATTCTTTAATTTACCAAGGTGATAAAAGACCGGTGGTCAAACAAATACGATATAGATAAAATTCGAAAAATGCATGCGAATAGGCTAGCCAAAATATTTCATCGAAGGATGAAAATGGTACGAAGACTTGCATAATAACAAGGGAAGAAAGAAAGATCCATGTATACGTAATGCTTGATTGCAATGTTTAAGAAAATGTACCTTTGATTTTTGTTGTGTTTTCTCATGTTTTTTTGTATTTTTAATTTGTTTAATTTTTAGATTTTTGATAGTTTTGGAAAGGTGGGACCAACAAAGTCACTCTGCGTGGTAAGATCCAACAACGATGTTTGCGACTTCCTTGATAAGGGAGACTAGGCGTGTTTGCTTATCAAGCGTAATATTTTCTCAATCTCGATGATCGTGGTGAGCTCGTACTCAACAAATGACTATGATTTATCTTGAAATGAGGATTTCTTATGTGGGAGATTGAGTTCCCCATCCATAGGTTTCTGCACTTTACGCCATACTTGATGGTTGCATTGGTGTGTGTTCTTGAATCGTGCTTGATTTACAATTTTGAGATTGTTCGAGTTGTTGGGGGCTTTCAAGCTCTTGGAAGTTTTGATCTTAGCTTGATAATGAACCTGTTTGGGTTTCTTATAAGCTAACGTGTGACTTGTTTGATCCGAGAAGTGGGAGAAGAGAGTGAACGTTTATGATTGATGATAGGAACAAGAGAAATGATGGTGGGCTTGCCCCGATCATTGGTAGAAGGATGATGTGATGGACGAATAGGATATGGTCCAAGAATTGAAGAGGATGGGCTACCAGGAGGTGAGCCACTGATAGAAGATGATGAAGGGCTACTAGAATATGGCCCTAAGATGGAAGAAATTGGGCTACGAGGACATGGCCCAAGAATAGAAGAAGATGACGAAGGGTTATTAGGGTGTGGCCCAAGTATAGATGAGGAGGGACTACTAAGAGGTGTCCCATATATAGAAGAGGATGAAGGGATACTAGGATGTGGCCCAAGAATAGAAGAAGATGATGGGATACTCAGCGATGACCCAAGGTTTGATTTTGATCAAGGAATGATGATCGATAGTGAATGATTTGGTAATGAGAAGATAGGCCATGGATTAATGCTAGACCCAAACATCTCATCATGCTCAAAAGAAGGTCAAGATGGAATAATGTAAGAATAATCAAGTTCCATGACTTTAGGCTCTTCTTCCGTATTCGATAAAAGGAATCAATTTCTTTTCCCAATATGCGATATAAAGCGTATCAAGTTCTAGAAATAATCCTTGTTTGCAATCCTCTAAAGGGATATCATCATGTAGTCTAATTGTTTCTTTATTCGAGAGAAATCGATCGGAGAGATTGTTTTTCTTTGTCCATAAAAGGTTGAATAGAAGAAACAGGTCCGATAAGTGGGGAAGATTGATTGATAGAAGAAGATGACTCAAGAGAGGAAGTAGGATTGGAGGAAAGTGTCTCATGAATGGACAATTTGGATCTAGACCTAGATTGCTTTTCTAGAAGACAATGCAATGTAGGAGAGAAAGTATGATCACATAGCCATCTCTGTTAAGTTGCGACGTAGAAGTCGAATTACATGATTGACTAGAGGCAATCCAAGTCGTGGAACTCTTCGGTGGAGGAAGAGGTCATTTAGATGGACCGATGAAAGAGGTCCTGCAAAGAAAGGGAGGACCGTGACTCAAGACCGAATCGGATGTCGATTGATGTAACTCGAGTCACACAAGTATTCAAAGGAGGAAGACATTGTTGACATTATTTGGAATAAAGGTCCAGCGAAAGAAAGGGAGGACCGTGACTTATGATTTGATCTAGGGGTATCCGAACAATAGTTGGGATTGAATCTTCAAAAGAAGCATGGGAATCTGAATGGTAGTTTGGATTTGAATCATAATAAGAGTGGGGGATCCCAAATAATAATTTGGATCGAAGCATCCAAACCATGCCACCAACTATGAGGTGAAGGTGGGGAATAAGGTATACATGAGAAGATTAGTTATGTTAATAAACAAGAAACTAGCTAAGTAGATCTAACTAAATATATCATAAACATCAAGATGAGTGCTAAACAAGATAACTTCTACAATAATGAATTAAACTAAAACACTCACATTTTATCTCTTACTCTATGATTACTTGAAACATAAATTGAACCTAGTTAAACCTATGAGCAATCAAATTAGATTTTTTGTTTGCTTAATGAAGGTGAAGAGGTCTCTCTAAAATGGCTACGAGGACATGTTAGATACCCTCCTACTAACCTACTATGAAGTTATGGATGCAAGATGGAGGAGCTTCAACAATGGAGGATAGCCAAGATCAAATGCCTATTAGCTTGGCTAATGCAAATGAGGTCTAATGCCAATATCTCCAAATGTGAGAGAGAAGGACTTGTGAGTGAAGTTGTGTGTTTGAAAGGGAGGGGTGACCCTTCTATTTATAGATTTCCAAATGAGAGGATGTTGAACTTTGGGTGCATGTGGGACTAAAGCTCAAAAAGCACTTTTAGATTAGATTAGGATAAATATATTTTATGCTTAGTTAAGATTGGTTAGGCTAGTTTAAACTTGATTAGCTATTAGAAGGGGATTAAATAAAATGATTAGAGACTCATTGAGAGTTGGGAGGGGTCTAGATAACCAATTATGACTAATAGATAGCCTACAAAGCCAATAGAAGTGGTCTAGAGAGAACTAGGGAGGTTCTGAATGGTTGAAAGGAGGAATGTTTAGCTAATAAGAGAGATATTAGCCAAATAAGTTGAATATGGGAAGAATACGACTAAGAAGGTGTCGTAAATAGGAATCAGCTGGGGCAAATAAGGGTTGATTAACAAAGTGTCGTCAATTGGTTGAATTGGATGAAATGCTAAGTGTAAGCATGTTTTAGGTGTCTACATTTGCCCCTCTTTGAGGTGGCGTAAGTAACGTCACTTCAAAGAAAGTAGACAAGCATAAACAAGTAGAAAGTTTTTGAAGGGATAGAAGAAAAATGAGTAGAATGGAGGATGCCCCCTCGATTGTCGATGGGGTGATAGAAGAACTCAATTGACGATTGAAAAGATGACAGAAAGAGAACAAAAGAAAGAATAGTGTGAAGAAGAAAATGGATATAGAAAAAAAGGAAAAGAATGGAGGAGGGAATGAGCTAACATCAACCAATGCCTTTTAAACAACTTTATTTTTCATCATATTGCTAGTGACCTTCATCATCAGTCCTTATTAAAAAGAATGAACAAAATTGTAGAATGACATGAAAAGCCATATACGAACAAATTTCCATTGCTAAAAACACCAACTCCATAGAACATAAAAATGTAATGCAAAAGCGAGAAAGTAAATGATTCCTATGTCCATGCAACATACAAAATGCAATGCAATACGAGAAAGTAAACAAGCCAAACCTAACAGAGAAACAAGTACCATGTTTTTGTTATCAAGCTTCAGTTCCAACCTATTCAAATTAACAAGGGTTAATGACGGTGCCCCAAGCAAGGATACATGCGAGGAGAATAATGGAGGACACTTCAGTCCTATGAAAAAATAATGTGCACTACGAAATAGTACCAGGAAACTCGTTGTGGCCCCAGTATGAGATGAAGTAAGCAACCTAGCTTTTGTTAATGGAGGTAGATCAAGATGATCCATGAGTCGTGCACATGAACAAGTGAGAACCAAATAGCGATGTTTTGTAGGATGATTTATATTATTTTTATGTTTCTTAAACATATTTGAATGTTTTTATGATTTTTCTAACATATTTGAATGTTTTGATTATTTTGAAAGTTTTCTGAAACTATGTACAGGAAGACGAGGAAGCGTGGATGCCCCTAGTGATAGATGGGATGTACAAGGGCATAAGGCCACGTGCGTACGAGAAAGGTGAAGATGCAAAAATGCCCCAGCGATTAGGTGGGAGTATTCAAAGGCAAACTCTTCACGGGTAGAAGCGGGACCCAAGGCCATTATGGATAGGTTCAACATGATGATGAACATAAAACAATGAAGTGCTAGGAAGAAGCAAGGATGACCAAAGCCTAGGTTGGCCTAAAAACACATGATAGAAAGGAAGGAGAAGATTGTTTTGTAAAAGGTGACAAAGGTGACCGCAAACATGGCAAAAAAGTAATCTTATACACATGGATGTTCGAACGAGCGAAGTAGAAGAACGATGTGAATGATATGAATGTAGCTTATAAGCCTCATGCAATGAATAAGTGATTAACCAAATGCACAAATCGTGAGACGTGATAAGGACTAAAGCAAGAGTTTGAACAAGATCTAAAAAAGGCACTCGGTAACATACTAATCCTGCCTACTCATAGAGATTTAGTGTGTGCACGTGGAATTTAATTACCTCTTGAAGGGAAGATTTAATAGACAACAAGTGAAGACGCCCTAGCCAAAGTGTAGGAATGATTGATTGTGAAAGGTGATAGGTGATTTGTGAATGAAGGGTGGAAGGATAGTCGTACATTGCTCTGCTTTTGCCAATAAGGCGTCCATAGCCCGACGGAGATGTATTTGATTTTAATCACATCATTGTTCTACTGCGATCGTGCATCCATAGCCCCGATAGAGATTATTGGAAATACCCCAAAGTAATATATAAATTTACTTTTTCTCTTAGCTTTTGATTTTATTGATTTTTTGCTTTCTGAAAATTTATTTCATCTCTCTTGTTTGACAAGGGTTAAGAACCACCGATGGCTTGATGAAAGGAGGTGAAAGTGATTTTGATGAAGACATTGGCTAGTGTCAACAAATATGTCCAAAAAAATTCGCAACAAGTTTATTAGATGTTGAATGTGATAGGATCTCTAAGAGGTTAGTCATTCTTTAATTTACCAAGGTGATAAAATACGGGGTCAAACAGATACCTTAGAGAAAATGTCGAAAAATACGTGCGAATAGGCTAACCAAACTATCACAGAAGGGATGAAAATGGTAGGAAGACTTGAGAATAACAAGGGAAGAAAGAAACATCCATGTGTACGTAATGCCTAATTGCAATTTTGAAAAAATGAACCTTTGATTTTTGATGTGTTTTCTCATGTTTTTTTGTATTTTTGAATTTGTTTGATTTTTGACAATTTTTGGAATGGTGGGGACAAACAAAGTCACTCTACATGACAAGATCCAACAACGATGTTTGTGACTTCCTTGATAAGGAGACTAGGCATGTTTTTTTATCAAGCGTAATATTTTCTCCGATCTCGATGATCGTGGTGAGCTCGTACTCAACAAATGACTGTGATTTATCTTAAAATGAGGATTTCTTATGTGAGAGATTGAATTCCCCATCCATAGGTTTTCGCACTTTGCGTCATACTTGGTGGTTGTGTTGGTTTGTGTTCTTGAATCGCGCTTGATTTACAATTTTGAGATTGTTCGAGTTGTTGGGGGCTTTCAAGCTCTTGGAAGTTTTGATCTTATCTTGATAATGAACCTATTTGGGTTTCTTATAAGCTAACACGTGACTTGTTTGATCCCGAGAAGTGGGAGAAGAGAGCGAACGTTTATGATTGATGATAGGAACGAGAGAAATGATGGTGGGCTTGCCCGATCATTGGTAGAAGGATGATGTGATGGACGAATAGGATATGGTCCAAGAATTGAAGAGGATGGGCTACGAGGAGGTGAGCCACTAATAGAAGATGACGAAGGGCTACTAGAATATGGCCCTAAGATGGAAGAAATTGGGCTACAAGGACATGGCCCAAGAATAGAAGAAGATGATGAAGGGCTGCTAGGGTGTGGCCCAAGTATAGATGAGGAGGGACTACAGGAGGTGTCCCATAGATAGAAGAGGATGAAGGGCTACTAAGACGTGGCCCAAGAATAGAAAAGAAGATGATGGGATACTCAGTGGTGACCCAAGGTGAGATTTTGATTGAGGAATGATGATAGATAATGAATGATTTGGTAACGAGAAGATAGGCCATGGATCAATGCTAGACCCCGACATCTCATCATGCTCTAGAAGAAGGTGAAGATGGAATAAAAGAATAATCAAGTTCCATGACCTTAGGGCTCTTCTTCTATGTTCGATAAAAGGAATCAATTTCTTTTCCCCAATACGTAAGTGTATCAAGTTCTAGAAATAATCCTTGTTTGCAATCCTCTAAAGGGATATCATCATGTAGTTTAATTGTTTCTTCATTCTGAGAGAAATTAATTAGTAGAGGTTGTTTTTCTTTGGCCATAGAAGGTTGAACATAAAGAACAGTCCGATAAGCGAGGGGAAGATTGATTGATAGAAGAAGATGACTCAAGAGAGGAAGTAGGATTGGAGGCAAGCGTCTCATGAATGGACGATTTGGATCTGGACCTAGATTGCTTTTCTAGAAGACGATGCAATGTAGGAGAGAAAATAGGATCACATAGCCATCTGTTAAGTTGCAACGTAGGAGTCAAATTAGATGATTGACTAGAGGGAATCCGAGTCATGGAACTCTTCGACAAAGGAAGAGGTGATTCGGATAATGATGAAGGAGGTCCTACAAAGAAAGGGAGGACCATGACTCAAGACCCGAATTAGAAGTCTGATTGATGAAACTTGGAGTCGCACAAGTCTTCAAAGGAGGAAGACATTGTTGACATTATTTGGAATAAAGGTCTTGTGAAAGAAAGGGAGGACCGTGACTTATGATTTGATCTAGGGTATCTCGAACAATAGTTGGGATCCGAATCTTCAAAAGAAGCATGGGAATCGAATGATAGTTTGGATCTCGAATAAGAAGAAGAGTGGGGGAACCCGAATAATAATTTGGATCGAAGCATCCAAACCATACCACCAACTATAAGGAAGGTGGGAACAGGGGTAACCGATTGGGCCCTCTAAAGACGAAGAACCAAACGAGGCTTAGTTAATAATGGGAATATTTTGATTTGAATTGCTAAATCTAGGTTTTGTATTATAGTAAGTGTGAGAAACCACACGATAGTCTTTCATTATATGCATCATTTAAGCACAAATGTCTAGACCTAGATAGTGTGATGGAAATCCTTCAAAGGGAAGGAAGTGACATGTTGATTCAGGGAAGCATAATGACAACCAACTAGACATTGCGTAAGTATGGAGACACGTGCGTGATTTTTCGAAGGTCTAAGGAAAATAGACATCGTGATGGCGCAATCTCAATGAGATTAAACAGATTGTCCTAGAAAACAAGTTTTCTAGATGAATGATCATAAGGAACAATCATGCAAGTGTGAAACACAAAGCCAATCAATAAGGAAATACTCCCTAAAAATGTGTGTGCAAAATGATAGTTCGATGCAAAGATGATCAACACAATGTCAATACTTACATCAAGCTCGAAATGAACAAGGCGTAAATATTAACAAAGGGTAGACGTGACTCCCAATCAAAGGATACCACAATGAGTTTAACAACCAACAAGGCCTAAATGTTAAAGGGAGAGGATTACAAATGTAAGCCATGTAACCACACCAATTGGACACGTTAATTAAGCTTCACAAAGATGAGAGATATTGGTATCAAATTGGTATTGAAACGACAAAAAATAAAGTAAGCAACACCCGTCAAGATTTGGAGCAATGTTCGAATTTAAACCAAGTCAAGGTATACTGAGGATGTGCTAAAGTGTGTGTGCGGCGTAACGCCAAATTTCGATCACTTAGATCCACATTTATGAGATACACGACATAATTATCTTAATTATGTCGAGATAATTCAAACGAGGTAACACGTCAAAGGGAGATCAAATGATGAATCAATCCTAACTATGATGATGATCTTGAAATCAAGTTCAAGTGGCCATCACAGATATGAGGACGCATCCACACACTTTAGCGTTTAACAACTCGGCCGTAGTAAACATGAATGAGTGTAAACGGACAAAAAAGTGGTGAACACTATCTATGACAACACTCCTAAAAGATGTCTTCTCTTGTCCCAAATGGGTAGCAAGAATGCAAAGGTGTAGATCAAAAGATGAAAATAAACTAAGCACCACTTGGGCAAAGTTTCACCTCACCTCGTCCGAAGGTGAGAAAGAAACCAAGATAAGTAACACGTTGTAAACTTCGTGATGAGATACACTTAGATCTAACTTAAATGGATTTGTTACCGTGTTCAAAAAATAAGGCTTTGAATCCAAACAAGTTATCACTTCATGATGGACAAGACGCGATAATGGACTAGTAAAGTGGGCTCCTTGACGGAATGGATTCCTTAATAAGATCTCTCAACTAGGTGTTACAAATCATCTTAAGCGAGCTCAATTTACCCAAAAAGTCGCAATGACTAAATTGGGAGTATATCGACTTTACTTTACCCCCTTCAAGCATAGTGGGCAATAAATGTGTCCATGTGTACTCTCACTGGGGTCGCCATATGGAAAACCGGTAACGCTAACTCACAAGGAAAAACTAGTCAAGTGGGTAAGCGGAGCGCTTCCTGTTTCATCCACGAGGTTACTCAACGGTGGATTGCTTTATGGTTCTGCAATCACCCTCATTGTTGTAGATTGAGGCGTTATGTCAAACGGGTTATGTTCTAGTTAAGCGGATAGGGACCTACCCTTTTTCAAAACATGTAATACTGAGTGTGATGAAAGTGTGTGTGTTTTTATCTTTTTAACTTAAATGTGGTTTTAAGTAGCACACCATTTGGCAACCTACATGAAAACATGTGTATTAGAGGGTTTGTATTGTTTTGTTTTGATGTCTTTCTTTGACAAGTGATTTTGGTCCTACATACCAAGGTTAGTAATTTTCCAAAATGTCATACAAAGGAGATAAGATGTTGTTTTTGATTTCCCAGATCGTCCTAAGACGCAAGGAAAGAGCATACACAACAAGGTATCTCACTCAAATTTGCAATAAATGGAAAATTCTTAAGTACAATGCGAAAATGAATTCCTTTTAACCAACTTTGAAAACTAATTAAACCATTTTACAAGTATGAAGAAAGTGGTGAAACGTTTCTGATTCTCAAGATCACCTAGAAAGGCGCGAGAGAAGAGCATACATATTTCAAACTTTCACAAATGAAGATGCAAATGTTTTTAAACAAGTTAGTATAAAAGAACTTAATGAAGAGGAAACTTGTAAACCATTGTTAGAACCCTGCAAAAGTTAGAAAACCAAAAAATATAAAATTCTAGAAATCTATTTTTAGCGGTGTTCTAACAGTTTTTTAGTATTTTGCATTTTGGAGGTCTCCGGGGAACTTTGGGAGTTTTGTGATAGAAGTAATGATACCAAAGGTATATTACTTTTTAGTTCTCTCACAAAGTACGATTCTGTTCTCTTTCGACGCATATTCAAACTCTAAAAATGGGTTAACGAGTCAAAAGATATGATCAAAACAAAGAGCACTAAAAATAAAATGAATGAATTCGAACTACACAAAGACACTGCACGTCCAAAATGGCGCATACGCGCTTTTACCCAATGGATACGTGCCCAAACCAATGCAGATGTGTGCAAGGTAAAAATGTAAAGGGGGATAACACCTACGTGGGTTTTTTTACGATGACAGCACGCTTGGGTTTCGACGTGGACGTACATGTCTCGGTGGATACGCTGAAAACAAATTTAGTAAATCCACAATATAGCAAAATATACCAACGCGCATAGAGACACGTATACGCTGTAACATAAACATAGATGCGAGTATTTCAACAGAGACGCGTGCAGGTAAAATGATAGTTTTACACAGTGAGGTCATATACAACAACGCGTCCGAGAGACATGCAGACGTGTGCCACGGCCGATATAGATGTGTATGGTTCAAGCATTCGCGCCCCTTTGAAAAAATGACCTAATGTGGAGAGTTCGACCGAGATAGGTGTGCTTTGTTTCGACGGGCGCGTGGGTTTGATAGAGACATGTCCCCTCTAACGCACACGCGAACCCCCTAAGAAACTTGCAAAAAAACACGCAAATGAATTTTTTTTGAAAGCCAACATGTTATTTGTTAGTACAAAAAAATCATTTCTAACCTTAACCCACAAAATGACTATAAAGAAAGATGATTTAGCCCCTTTAAGAAATAGAAACCAACAAATAACAAGTAATTTTTTCTAAAAAGATGAAAAAAATTGGCAAAAAAACTTGAAAGAGGCCTCCATTAATGGAGTAGGGACTTCTTGTCCCACAGGCATGCCAAATGTATGCATGAGAAGATTAGTTATGTTAATAAACAAAAAACTAACTAAGTAGTTCCATGATCTAACTAAATCTATCATAAACATCAAGATGAGTGCTAAACAAAATAACTTCTACAATAATGAATTAAACTAAAACACTATCATTTTATATCTAACTACTCTATGATTACTTAAAACATAAATTGAACCTAGTTAAACCTATGAGCAATCAAATTAGATTTGTTGTTTGCTTGATGAAGGTGAAGAGGTCTCTCTAAAATGGCTACAAGGCCAAGTTAGATACCCTCCTACTAACCTACTATAAAGTTATGGATGCAAAATGGAGGAGCTTCAACAATGGAGGATAGCCAACATCAAATGCCTATTAGCTTGGCTAATGCAAATGAAGTCTAATGCCAATATCTCCAAATGTGAGAGAGGACTTGTGAGTGAAATTATGTTTTTGAAAGGGAGGGGTGACCCTTCTATTTATAGATTTCCCAATGAAAGGATGTTGAACTTTGGGTGCATGTGGGACTAATTCAAAAAACACTTTTGGATTAGTTTAGGATAAATATGCTTTAGGCTTAGTTAAGCTTGGTTTAGGCTAGTTTAAACTTGATTAGCAAGTGATTAAAGACTCATTGAGAGTTGGATAACCAATTGTGATTGATAGATAGCCTACGAAGCCAATAATAAGTGGTCTAGAGAGAATTAGGGAGGTTTTGAATGGTCGAAAGGAGGAATGTTTAGCTAATAAGAGAGATATTAGCCAAATAAGTTGAATATGGGAAGAATACGACTTAGAAGGTGTCGTAAATGGGCATCTAAGAGTAGGGCAAAGAAGGGTTGATTAACGAAGTGTCATCAATTGGTTGAATTGGATGAAATGCTAAGTGTAAGTATGTTTTAGGTGTCTACAAAATTCTTACATTCAACATGTTTTAAAAGAGGGGAAAGAATTTGGATTCTAGCTAAGCAATGCCATGTTTGCTTTTACTCATCTATGCACTTTAATTTTTTTTTCGTTTCACTCATACAAAACATAGTGTGGCAAGAAATGGTGAAATTCAAGTCAAGAAACATGTGATGGTAAGTATCATGCCCGGTACAACGTAGATTTTTACATCCAGCTGGTATGATCCTTTAGATTTATTCACCCCTCAAAGGTGCACGCTACGGAATTTATCTCTTTTGGAAATTTGTTTATTTATTTAATTAATTTATGGCTGCAACTATGCAATTATTGCTAAATTTAGCGTTAACTTGGGTTTCAACATGGTTAATGCCTTTGGATCTCAAATAAAGTGCTTCTATTGTTATGTAAGGAAAATATTTGGTTTAATGCCATTTCAAAGAGACGAAGGGTCACTCTCGCAACATTATCTTTGGGATATTTTGAAGAGAGGTTACCTCGATTGGTGGTTTTGTTTGACATGGATCTTTTTTTCTAAATCAATTTTTATTTTTTTAATTAAATGGAGAAACAAACAAAGTAAATTCGATGCTTTTGAATTTATATGGTTCATATCGTATCTTCTCAACCAAAATCTAATTTATCTATGGAATTTCTACATCAAATGCCCTTAAAATTGAAATAAAATGTGTCTGATTATGCAAACCCTTAATTTCAATAGCGTGAGATTAACATCCGAACATTAATGCAATAATAATAATTTAATTTTTATGCCAAAGGAATTTACATATAGTGGTCTACATCACTACACCTCCTTCTATCTTAAGTACATGGCTCTAAGAAGGTGGCCATTCAATCGATAACATGATGTATGTTCATGGAATAAATTTTCATTGTCACGTGAGTAGTCAAGCAACATGGCGTTCACAATTTTGGCGCAGCTTCCCACTCCGACAAATGATTGAAAAAGGACGTGGACAACTTAGACTAACATCCGAACATCGAAATGTAATAATAATTTGAATTGATTTGGCGAACAACTTTTTTAGAGGTCTTATGCGCCGCTAATCATGTCCTTCTTACAGTAGTACAAGGATGTGGGTGCCATCGACAATTTGATTGTGATTCTACGTCTCACTCACTCCCCGGTGGAAATGTTGGTTTCATCTTGGTTCGGAACTTGGGTCAATCTATCAAAGGATGGGGAGGTCAATCTATCATAGGATGGGAAAGATTGAGAGAATTGTAAGTGCTTAAGGAGGTTGCATTCGTTGTTACTCATGGCCCACGTTTTGTATCCCCTTTCTTCACAACACATTTGGAAAAATAAGCACTTGTTCCAAACGTTCCTCCTCCTTAGAAAGTTAGCTTCTTCATACTTTTATGTTTCCCTCCCTCAAATTTAGCCTCGTCTCATCTACTCCTTCAACGCCCACATCTCACACTTCACGTGTGATTGCTAATTCTATAACCAATTTATGACAAATTAGTTACTCATTGTAAAATTTGATATTCAAAAAAATTAAAGAGTACACTAATGTTAATTTTTGTTTATTTTGATTTAAAATAATAATTTTTTAAATAGTAATTATTAATTTTAGAATTAATAATAAATATTAAAATAATGAAAATAGTAAACATATTAATTTTTAAGTTTTTATTGATTCTTTTATAAATTTTTAATTTTTAGTAATTTTGTAAACTAATTTTAATATATTTTTGGTTTTTTTCGTTTTAAATTTCAATTTTTTATTTATTTGTTCTAATGTTTTTATTAATTTTTAAAATTTTAATATTTTTCTTTTTTTTTCATATTTATAAAATTATATTCTACTTTTTAATACAATTTTAATTATTATTAATTTTTAAAATTTTGTTTTTGTTATTTTTTTATTATTATTTCAAATTTTTATAAAATTTTGAATTTAATTAATTTATATTTTTAATTTTGTTATTTTTTTATCAATTTTTATTTTTCTTTACTTTCGATTATTTAAAAATTTTGTTTAATTTTTATTTATTTTTATCAAGTTTGTATATTTTTAATTTTGTTATTTTTTTTTATCAATTTTTATTTTTTATTACTAGGAATGGAGGAGGAGTCCTTTATATTATTGAAAAATAAATAAAAATTCATTTTATTTGTTTTTACTAATTTTTTTTTTTTTTTTTCATATTTATAAAATTATATTCTACTTTTAATACAATTTTAATTTTAGTTAATTTTTATATTTTGATTTTATTAATTTTTTAAGTAATTTATATTTTTAATTTATTTTCAATTTTGTTATTTTTTATTAATTTTTAATTTTCTTTAATTTCGATTATTTAAAATTTTCATTTAATTTTTATTAATTTTGTTATTTTTTTATCAATTTTTATTTTTCATTACTTTCAATTATTGAAAAAAAAAAAAATCATTTTTATTTTTAATTGTTTTAATGTTTTTATAAATTTTTTACTATTTTAATGTTTCTTTTTTCCATATTTATAAAAAAATTCTACTTTTAATACAAATTTAATTTTTGTTAATTTTTAAATTTTGATTTATTATTTCAAATTTTTATGAAATTCGAATTTTATAATTTTTTTCTTCATTACTTTCGATTATTGAAATATATATATATATATATATATATAATGTTTTATTAATTTTTTAATATTTTAATATTTTTCCTTTTTCATATTCTTAAAATTCCATTCTATAATATTTTATGAAATTCCGAATTTTACAATTTTTTATTAGTTTTGTTTTTGTTTTATTTTATTTTATTTCATCAATTTTTATTTTTCATTACTTTAGGTTATTTAAAAAAATATATATTTATTTATTTGTTTTAATGTTTTTATTAATTTTTTAATATTTTTCTTTTTTCATATTTATAAAATTATATTCTTCATTTAGTACAATTTTAATTTTGTTAATTTTTAAATTTTTATTATTATTTTTTTATTTCAATTCGTTTTATGAAAATCCGAATTTTATAATTTTTTATTAATTATGTTAATTTTGTTTTTTTTTTTAAAAAAATTATGAAATTTCGAATTTTATTAATTTTTAATTTAGTTATATTTTTTTGTCAATTTTTATTTTTCATTACTTTCGATTATTGAAAAATAAAAATAAAAAAATTATGTTTTAATGTTTTTATTGATTTTTTTTAATATTCTAATATTTTTCTTTTTATTTACATTTATAAAATTATATTCTACTTTTAATAGAATTTTAATTTTTGTTAATTTTAAATTTTAATTTATTATTTTTGTTTCATTTTATTTTATTTCATCAATTTTGTATATTTAAAATTTTGTTATTTTTCATTACTTTCGATTTATTGAATTGAAAATATATATATTTATTTGTTTTAATATTTTTCTTTTTTTCATATTAAAATTATATTTTACTTTTAATATTTAAATTTTTATTGATTTTTTAAATTTTGATTTATTATTATTTCAATTTTTTTATGAAATTTCAAAACTCCATAATTTTTTATTAATTTTTAATTAATTTATATTTTAAATTTATTTATTTTTAATCAATTTTTATTTCTTTAATTTTGATTATATAAAATTTTGTTTTTTTCTTTTATCAATTTTTTTATTTTTCATTACTTTCGATTATTGAAAAAACAAATCATTTTATTTTAATTGTTTTAATGTTTTTATTAATTTTTAATACCTTTTTTCATATTTATAAAAAAATTCTACTTTTAATACAATTTTAATATTTGTTAATTTTTAAATTTTGATTTATTATTATTTCAATTTTTTTATGAAATTCCAAATTTTATTAATTTTGTTTTATTTTATTTTATCAATTTTGTATATTTTTGACTTTGTTATTTTTTTATCGAGTTTTATTTTTCATTGCTTTCGATTATTGAAAAATATATATATATTTATTTGTTTTAATGTTTTTATTAATTTTTTAATATTTTATGAAATTCGAATTTTATAATTTTTTTATTAATTTTGTTTTATTTTATTTTATTTTATCAATTTTTATTTTTCATTACTTACGGTTATTGAAAAGAAAAGATTAATTTTTATTTATTTGTTTTAATGTTTTAATTAATTTTTAATATTTTTCTTTTGTTTTTCATATTTATAAAAATTATATTCTACTTTTAATACAATTTTAATTTGTGTTAATTTTTAAATTTTGATTTATTATTTTTTTATTATTACAATTTGTTTTTAAAAGTCCGAATTTTCTAATTTTTTGATTAATTTATTTTAATTTTGTTATTTTTTTATCAATTTTTTTATGAAATTTCGAACTTTATTAATTTTTAATTAATTTTTATTTTTATTTTTCATTACTTACGGTTATTGAAAAAAAGATTAATTTTTATTTATTTGTTTTAATGTTTTTATTAATTTTTTAATATTTTTCTTTTGTTTTTCATATTTATAAAAATTATATTCTACTTTTAATACAATTTTAATTTTTGTTAATTTTTAAATTTTGATTTATTATTTTTTATTACTACAATTTGTTTATAAAATTCGAATTTTCTTATTTTTTGATTAATTTATTTTAATTTGTTATTTTTTATCAATTTTTTATGAAATTTCGAACTTTATTAATTTTTTAATTAATTTATATTTTTATTTTTCATTACTTTCGATTATTGGAAAAAAAAATATTTCAATTTATTATTTATTAATTATTAATTATTAATTATTTATTATTATATATTAGCGTTTATTATTAATTATTAATTATTATTATTTTTATTTTTATTATTTTTATTATTAATATCTATTTTTATTAATTTATTTTTACTTTTGTTTTTTTCATCAATTTTTTTTTGACTTTTATATATTTTTATTGTTTTTTTTTAATCTGGGTTTTCCTTAATTTTAATTTATATAATTAATTTTAATTTTTTATTAATTTGTTTTTTTTTTTAATTACATTTTTTATTCCATTTTTATAAAATTTTGTTTTTTTATAACTTTTGCTTTATGAATTCGTTCATTTTTCATTTTTGTTTTTTTATCGATTTTTGATTTGTATTAGTTTTTAATTTATTTTTATTTTTATTATGTTTAATTTATTTATAAATTTTATGATTTTGATGAATTTTCTTATAAATTTTTTACTATGTTTTATTTTTCAATAGTTTTATCAAGTTTAATTAAATTTTTTTTTACTTATTAATTATTTCTTTTAAATTTTGATCTTTTCATTTTAAATAATTTTTTAATGAGTATATATAAGTTACTAATTATATATATTTCTTATTACTTTTTAATTTATTTAGTATATATATATATTAGGTATATTTTTCATACATTATATATAATGTGTATAAATAATTTTTAAATATATATTATATATATATCAAATCTATTTATATATAAATAAATAATTTTAACATATTTCAATTATATATAGTATACAAATATATATGTATATATTATTTCTAACATATGATCATAATAGATTAATTAAAACATTATATGTATGTGTGTGTTTGATTATCAACATATGTGTGTGTTTACATATATGTTAATATGAAATCTATTAAAATATAAAAAATATATTTATGTACACACACTTTTACATATGTTAAAATAAATATATATGTATATAATCATAGACATACATGTGTATTCATGTATAACATACACATGTATAACATCATTTATATTATCCTTAATATATAGAAATAGATTAATTAAAACATTATGTATGTGATTATCAACATATATGTAAACACATGCACAGATATTTATGTATATGTGTGTGTTTACATATATGTTAATATGAAAACTTTGTTTCTATTAAAATATAAATATATAAATATAGAGATACATGTGTATTTATGTATAACATCATTTATATTATCCTTAATATATAGAAATAGATTAATTAAAACATTATATGTATGTGAATTTACAAATATACATGTAAACACACACACACACACGCACGCGCATACGTGTGTGTGTGAGATTATCAACATATATGTAAGCACACGCACTTACGAGATCATAAATATCTGTGCGTATTTTACATTTAATATGAAATCTTTGTTTCTATTCAAATATAAAAAATATATTTATATTTATAAATATATATATGTACACACACTTTTACATATGTTAAAATAAATATATATCTATGTATATTATAATCATATATGTGTGTTTACATATATGTTAATATGAAAACTTTGTTTCTATTAATATATAAAAATATATATATATTTATAAATATATATATATGTACACACACTTTTACATATATTACAATAAATATATATCTGTACATTATAATCAACGCATTGTTTCTATTAAAATATAAACGCATTGTTTTTATTAAAATATAAAAATATATTTATATATATTATGTACACAATTTTACATATATTATATACATGTATTTAATAGATAATATAAATTTAGATTTCGTATTTATATATGAACACAAACATTCATGTATGTGTTCAAAAATTATTACATTATATAAAACGTAACATATACACATACATTATTGTAACATTATTATACATATTACATTATACATTGTATTGTATAATTTATATGTATACATTTTAGATCATATCAATTTAGATTTCTTATTTATTTATGAACACAAATATTCAAAGCATTATTTCATTACATAAAATATTTACATATCATATACACCTCATTATTAACATATTATGGTATATATCAATATCAATATCACATTTTTAACACATTAACTATAATTGTGTATACATTTTTTTCACATACTGTCCATAATATCATATCTACCTATATACAACATATTTTTAACGCATTAATTAAATATATGTGCAATTAAATATATATATACATATATATTATCTTTAATTCTATATACATATGTGCAATTATATATAAATTTTATAATTAGAATTAAATATATATACATATATATATATGTGCAATTATATATAAATTTTATAATTAGAATTAAATATATATACATATATATATATGTGCAATTATATATATATATATATATATATATATATATATATATATATATATATATATGTGCAATTATATATAAATCTTATAATATATCATATTTTTATATAGGAAAATATATAATAATATTATATGATCACATTAATTATATGTTTAACAAAAATATTATATTATATCATATTATTATATATCGTATATATATAATAATCTTTAATTGTATATTCATGTATACTAAATATATACATGTTCATTAGCATATACATTTTATAATAAGAACAATATTATATTACATTATCTTTAATTTAATTGTATACTAATATATAATGTCATATATAAATACATATGTATTGATGTAAATTATAACACAGGACATATATTTAAGTATTATATTTATTTATTATTTTTATTTATATATGATATTTATAATACTAATATATAATGTCATATATAAATACATATGTATTGATGTAAATTATAACACAGGACATATATTTAAGTATTATATTTATTTATTATTTTTATTTATATATGATATTTATATGAATATTTTTGTTTTCATAATTAAAATATTTTTTTAGCTTTATAATAAAAAAATAAAAAAATCTATACAATTTACAAAATTCAATATAGAAATAACAAGGGTTTTATTCAAAAATTTTACGTACTGTCCATAATATCATATCTACCTATATACAACATATTTTTTAACGCATTAATTATAAATATATATATACATATATATTATCTTTAATTCTATATACATATGTGCAATTATATATAAATTTTATAATTATAATTAAATATATGTGCAATTATATATAAATCTTACAATTAGAATTAAATATATATACATATATATTATCTTTAATTCTATATATATATATATATATATATGTGCGATTATATATAAATCTTATAATATATCATATTTTATATAGGAAAATATATAAATAATATTATATGATCACATTAATTATATGTTTAACAAAAATATTATATTATATCATATTATTATATATCGTATATATATAATAATCTTTAATTGTATATTCATGTATACTAAATATATACATGTTCATTAGCATATACATTTTATAATAAGAACAATATTATATTACATTATCTTTAATTTAATTGTACATTAATATATAATGTCATATATAAATACATATGTATTAATGTAAATTATAACACAGGACATATATTTAAGTATTATATTTATTTATTATTTTTATTTATATATGATATTTATAATACTAATATATAATGTCATATATAAATACATATGTATTGATGTAAATTATAACACAGGACATATATTTAAGTATTATATTTATTTATTATTTTTATTTATATATGATATTTACAAGTATTATATTTATTTATTATTTTTATTTATATATGATATTTATATGAATATTTTTGTTTTCATAATTAAAATATTTTTAGCTTTATAATAAAAAATAAAAAATATATACAATTTACAAAATTCAATATAGAAATAACAAGGGCTTTATTCAAAATTTTAAACAAACCTAACTCTATAATAAAACTTTTAATTTCAAAAACTTCATAATTGCAAAAAAAAAAATTGAAAAATTTACACTATTTAAAAATAAATATTTTAAAATTTAAAATCAATGTATATTTCTAAAATTGATGTTAATAATAATTGTTAAGTGCCTATTTTTAAGTTTTCATTGCTAAAATGATCCATATAATTATCATCTTAACAGCAAATATTCTACTCAGAGAATACCACACCAGAATATCAATATTGTTGATAACAAAAAGTATTTTCTTCGTGTAAAACTTACTCAATGAAATCTAACATAAACACAATAATTCCATTACAGAAAATAACAGTTTAAAAAAACAAAATTATGCTTCCTTTTATCGCCCTCAACAAAAGAAACTAAGAAACAGGAATTTGCAACAACGATCCAGGCATAAAATAGAAATGTATATAAAATATTCTTTAAAAAGTTAATCAATCTGCTATTTAATTTTAGACTCCACAATAATAAAACATCATTCTACAAGTGGATTCAGCTTTGTGTAAGGTATAAATAAAAATTTGCATTATTCCGTACGGGTTAATGATTGGCAGTTAATCATCTAATAGAAAACAGCAATCATGCTTTTATGTAATTAAAAAGTCATGGTTTTAAGTAATCAACAGACTAGCGATTGAAGTAACAAATCAATGAGAATTCGCTATTTATAATTTCTATTAAGATATTACATATTTTCAAGTAATTAATAAATTAGTACTTAAATAACGGGAATCAATACTGGGTTTAACAGTGTAATTTATTTAGGTGTTATAAGAACTTAATTAAAAGGAAGAATTCTAAAACAAACAAAAATAACCAAGTTTGAGAAAGTTGCAATTCACCTTTCAAGGGATAAAAAAATAGTTTCAGAACAAGGTAAAGAAGAGAACGAAAACAGTCATAGATAACCCATTTCACTAACACAAATCTACAAATCTAGAAATAACCCTGATGTAATTATATACAAAATGAAATCCCCTGCTCTGAAGAGGTTGATTACAGTATAATTAGAATTAAAATTGGTCATCAAAATTGATTAAAATTGAGACAAAGTTTCAAATGTTTGAAAATTATTCGTTAATTTTAACTCTTCATAATTATGATACACTAATAAATTTATGAAAAATAAAAATAAAAAATCATTATCAAATTCGCATTGGTTTCAATTGAAGTCCTAAAATCAAAACATTGATACAAAGAGCACGCAGTCAAATGTATCCTTAAAACTTCAGAATTCACTAAACAAATTTCACAACAATACTATAGGCAGTATGAGAAAATATATGACCTTCCCTATATAAATGAACTCCCTATATAAACTAGACAAGCGCAAGAAAACTTATCATCCCCTATATAAATGAACTCCCCTGCTCTGAAGTTATGGCAGAAGTATGAGAAATGAACTCCCTGCTCTGAAGAATAATTATAATTAACATTGCTCATGAAATTGAAGAAAAATTGACACACTGTTTCAATTGATTGAAACTTGCTCACTAGTTCAAAAAAATTTAAAAATTTAACCGTTAATTTCAACCCTTATCACCTTTATCAACAAAAATAAAAATTAAAAAAACATTATCATTTACTTGACATGGGTTTCAAAAATTCCTCAATAATTAATTTAAACTCTTAAAATTAAAATATTTAAAATCCAGAAATAATTTTTCCAATCACAGTTAAGCACACAGTAATATCATTATGCTTCGGAAATGATATAAACAACTACGACTACAATAATCTAGGCAAGTATAGCAAATAACAAAACGTTATAAACTCGACAAGTACAAGAAAATCTATCCCTATATAAAAGTAAGAGAAGGAATCTAGACCATATATTATATAACATAACAAAATCATGAACAACTACTTTTCACATGTGCTCTGGACTAACAATTATGCTACAAAACAACATTTGGAAACTTGAGCACTATTCTTTAGTCAAAACAAAATCAATGTAACTAAATCAAGTAGGCGTTATACAAGTTAGATTTAAGATTCAAAAGCTTAAAACGACAAAAATTAAACTCTGCACATATCATTAACTTGGTAAAGAAATATCTACTCTGTAGTAACAGGGATTAGCAGATCACGAACAATTGCAGATCACAATAGCTGAAACTGAATTCAAATGGCTTCCCTTGGCAACACATGAATCCAACTCAGACAATTGCAGCATAAAGTATAACTTGAATACGAAATATGATTAAAAAAATGTATACACATGGTACAAGTCATTCTGATATCTAACTTCACACTCTAAAATATAAGTAGATTGAGATTTCCGTAGATTCAGATAATAGAATAAGATTTAAATAAAAAATACGTGGAGTAAAACTTCGGTATTATTCCATACCTGTAAGGATATAAGGCAGTTAATAGTCCAATTAACAAGTCATTGCTTTTAAAAAATCAACAAATTAGTGATTCAAGTAACAAGAATCAATGCTGGATGTTACCGGCTACTTCTCACATCTGCACCGAAAATTAATCATTACTCTAACATTAATAAATCATGAGCGGCTACTATAAAATTACAAAATCATGAATGCAAAATTAATCATACACAAAAACTAAATGAATAAAATCATTACTTTAACATTGCTAAATCATGCATGCAAAATTACTCATACACAACACATTAATGAATAAATGGAAATAATAAGAGAATTTAAGCTCTGAATAAAGGTTACAAAAAATTCAAAACCTTGACTACCAAAAAAAAAAAAAAAAAAAAAAAAAACCGTGCACATATCATAATCTACTCAACAGACCTTTATAAATCATACACACTGAATTATCAGATATATACTACAAAATGACATGAAATTTTGTTAGATATAGAAAAGATCACAAAAGACATCTTAACAGCATCCCTCTTATTTAGGATATAAGGCCTAAATAGATGTCGGCTACTTACAGGCCAATATAACAAAACACAAGAGTAAAAGAACAGATGGCTAAATCTTATCTTATGAAATGAATGAGAATGGAAACACGTAAAACCAAAAACTAACCCCTGCAGAATTAACAATAAAAGAAGAGATGGCCTACTTTTATCCTATGAAATAAATGAGAGTAGAAAACATATAAAAGAATAAAACTAATCCTGCAGAATTAACTATAAATTAACAAATGAGGTAAAACTGCCTTATTATCTTGTACATAAGTAAAACGACAAATCCCCTGTTCCTACAAAACACAGAAAATTTAATTATTTAAAATCTGATATGTATGATTCGCCCCTGCACAAGATGCAAATATGTATGATTCGCCATCAATTATTTGATTGCCCGATGATAAATTGTCATGTTATTTCCTCATTCCCTCATAAAGAGAAATCAATCTAAGCTCTAAATGAATAGTTGAAAAACACCAAATCCTTCTGTCTGCACAACAGCTAAAACTATACCCTGCATATGATGGGAACATGTATGATCCACTACAATCAATTATTACACTGTCCAATAATAAATATACGACCTGAATAAAAAATAGGAAAAACAACAAAACCCTAAATTAATAATCGAAATAAACATCAAAGCCAAATGATAAATTGTCATGTTATTTCCTCATTCCCTCTTAAAGAGAAATCAATCTAAGCTCTAAATGAATAGTTGAAAAACACCAAATCCTTCTGTCTGCACAACAGCTAAAACTATGCCCTGCATATGATGGGAACATGTATGATCCACTACAATCAATTATTACACTGTCCAATAATAAATATACGCCCTGAATAAAAATAGGAAAAACAACAAAACCCTAAATTAATAATCAAAATAAACATCAAAGCCATACGCATATAATATAAATGATTACATGAATCAAGTTAAAGTTAAATCTGCAAAAGGTTGTTCCAGATAATGAACAAGTACAACATGAATGATTAATTAGAGGCCGGTATAAATAATGAAGAAGAATGGAAAGCATATATAAGAAAATGTAAGCCCTAAATAAATGGCCAACATTAATCATGCACAATTAATTAATGGATCATACACAATAAATTATAAATATCTACTCTACACTGACAAGCATGAGGTAATTCATAGTCGATATAAACAAGCATACAAATTTAAAGAAGGAGCAGGACTATTCAAGTATTGAAAATCTGGAGCCATATTAACCTCGGACTGAAATAATAATACAACAAAATCTTAACAAACCGAGCCCCTGCACCAGATGAGAAAACGTATGATTCACAAGCAATTATTTGATTGGATGATTATAAATTGTAATGCTATTCACTGATTAGGAGAAATCAATCATATATTTGTCTGCACAAGAACTAGAAAAATTTGCCAACCATCGATTATTACACAAAACAATCTAAGCCCTAATGAAATAATAGGAAAAAACATCAATGCCCTAAACAAAAATATATATAAATAAACATCAAAGCAGTAAATGAAATAGAAATAGAAATAGAAATAAACATCAAAACCCTAGGGTGCAGAATGAAACTCTACGCATAACGTAGTACATACTAAATATTTATTCTGTTTTAACGAAAAATATACAAATGATTACATCAGATAAGTTCGTGAAGAGAAGGGCTTACCAGTGGTCTGGTCTGAGCCGGCTCTTGGCTCCATCGCTCATCTCCCACCGCTGTTCTTGTGGAGGGGATCCGACTCACAAAAATATCGAGAAAAAACTAGGCATTCATCATACGACTAAAATAAAGACCCAGACAAAAGAAAGGCACATGCATGGCCGTGCTTTACAGACATCAGACCTTCACAAGCAAAACAAAAAAATAGACGCAATAACAACCCTTATCACCGTTAATTTCAACCCTTATATGTCCGTTACTTTCATCCCTTATCATTTACTTGACATTGGTTTCAAAAGTTCCTCAATAATTAATTTAAACTCAAAAAATTAAAAAATTAGAAATCCAGAAATATTTTTCCATCACAATTTTGAACACGCAACAATATGTTATTATACTTTGGAAATGATATAAACAAATGACAACAATAATCTACGCAAGTATAGCAATAACAAGACATTATCATTTACTTGAAATGGGATTAAAAATCCCTCCTCAATAATTAATTTAAACTCTTAAAATTAAAATATTTAAAATCCAGAAATAATTTTTCCAATCACAGTTTCAAGCACGCAGTAATATATCATTATACTTCGGAAATGATATAAACAACAACAACAACAATAATCTAGGCAAGTATAGCAATAACAAAACGTTATAAACTCGACAAGTACAAGAAAACCTATCCCCTACATAACAAAATCATGAACAACTACTTTTCACATGTGCTCTGTGCTAACAATTATGCTACAAAAAAATATTTGTAATCTTGGGCACTATTCTTTAGTTAAAACAAAAGCAATGTAACTAAATCAAGTAGGCAGTATACAAGTTAGATTTAAGATTCAAAACATTAAGACTAAAAAATAAAACTCTGAACATATCATTAACTTGGTTAAAAATATCTACTCTCTATTAACAGGGTTAGCAGATCGCGAACAACTAATAGCTGAAATTGAATTCAAATGGCTTCCTTGGCAACACATGAATCCAACTCAGACAATTGCAGCATAAAGTATAACTTGAATAAGAAATAATAATAAAAAATGTATACACATGGTATAAGTCATTCTGATATCTAACTTTACACTCTAAAATATAAGTAGATTGAGATTTCCGTAGATTCAGATAATAGAATAAGATTTAAATAAAAAATATGTGGAATAAAACTTCGGTATTATTCCATACCTGTAAGGATAGGCAGTTAATGTCCAATTAGCGATTCAAGTAACAAGAATCAATGCTGGGTGTTACCGGCTACTTCTCACATCTGCACCCAAAATTAATCATTACTCTAACATTAATAAATCATGAGCGGCTACTATAAAATTACAAAATCATGAATGCAAAATTAGTCATACACAAAAACTAAATGAATAAAATCATATAAAATAATCATGGGCTGCTACTATAACATTGCTAAATCATGCATGCAAAATTAATCATACACAACACATTAATGAATAACTGGAAATAATTGGAGAATTTAAGCTCTGAATAAAGGTTAGAAAAAAATTTCAAAACCTTGACTACAAAAAAAAAAAAAAAAAAAAACGTGCACATATCGTAATCTACTCAACAGACCTTTATAAATCATACACACTGAATTATCAGATATATACTAAAAAATGACATGAAATTTTGTTAGATATAGAAAAGATCACAAAAGACATCTTAACAGCATCCATCTTAATTAAAGAGGAAAAGGAAAGTATAGGAGGATATAAGGCCTAAATAGATGTCGGCTACTTACAGGCCAATATAACAAAAACAGAGTAAAAGAACAGATGGCTAATCTTATCTTATGAAATGAATGAGAATGGAAAACATGTAAAACAAAAAAACTAACCCTGCAGAATTAACAATAAAAGAACAGATGGCCTAATTTTATCCTATGAAACAAATGAGAGTAGAAAACATATAAAAGAATACAACTAATCCTGCAGAATTAACAATAGATTAGAAGTATCTACTTTGCATTAACAAATGAGGTAAAACTGCCTTATTATCTTGTACATACAAGTAAAACGACAAATCCCCTGTTCCTACAAAGCACAAAACATTTAAGCTCTAAATGAATAGTTGAAAAACACCAAAGCCTTGAACCCCAAAAATAATTGTCTGCGCAACAGCTAAAACTATACCCTGCATATGATGGGAACATGTATGATCCACTACGATCAATTATTACACTGTCCAATAATAAATTGCTAATCCTTAATTAAGGGAAATCAATATAAGCCCTAAATAAAAAATAGGAAAAACAACAAAACCCTAAATTAATAATAGAAATAAACATCAAAGCCATACGCATATAATATAAATGATTACATGAATCAAGTTCAAGTTAAATCTGCAAAAGGTTGTTCCAGAAAAAAAATGAATGAAAGAACAAGTACAACATGAATGATTAATTAGAGGCCGGTATAAATAAAGGAGAATGGAAAGCATATATAAGAAAATGTAAGCCCTAAATAAATGGCCAACATTAAACGCTCGACCCAACATTAATCCTGCACACTTAATTAATGGATCATAAGTACTAAGTTATAAATATCTACTCTACACTGACAAGCATGAGGTAAAAACTACCTTATTATCTTGTACATTATATTCATAGTCGATATAAACAAGCATACACGTAAAATTGCCCTGTTCCTACAATACAAATTTAAAGAAAGAGCAGGACTATTCAAGTATTGAAAATCTGGAGCCATATGAACCTTGGACTGAAAAAATAATACCACAAAATCTTAACAAACTGAGCCCCTGCACCAGATGAGAAAACGTATGATTCACAAGCAATTATTTGATTGGATGATTATAAATTGTAATGCTATTCACTGATAAGGAGAAATCAATCTTAGGTGCAAATGAACAAGAGAAAAAACGTTGAACCCGTGGAGTGCAGAATTAAACCCTAAGCATACCGTCATATATTTGTCTGCACAAGATCTAGAAAAATGTGCCCTGCATATGATCGGAGCATGTATGATCCACCATCAATTATTACACAAAACAATCTAAGCCCTAATGAAAAAATAGGAAAAAACATCAAAGCCCTAAACAAAATAAAAATATAAATAAACATCACAGCAGTAAATGAAATAGAAATGGAAATAGAAATAAACATCAAAGCCCTAGGGTGCAGAATGAAACCCTACGCATAACGTTATACATACTAATATTTATTCTGTTTTAACGAAAATATACAAATGATTACATAAGATAAGTTCGTAAAGAGAAGGGCTTACCAGTGGTCTGGTCTGAACCGGCTCTTGGCTCCATCGCTCAGCTCCCACCGCTGTTCTTGTGGAGGATCCGACTCACAAAAATATCGAGAAAAAAACTCGGCATTCATCATACGACTAAAAACAGACACAGACAAAAGAAAGGCACAGGCATGGCCATGCTTTACAGACATCAGACCTCCACAAGCAGAACAAAAAAAAAAAAAGACGCAAAATAAAAACAAGAGGGCACAAGGCAGTCTATGGAGATCGGACCTCCAAAAGCCACAGCAGCACGTCGGGAAGTGGAACAATTGTACAGGAGGTGAGTGAAAGCTATTTTTTATAGAGCCCGTATCAACGGCTCTGCCAACGGACAGATATGCTTTCCAGCTGTCTAGTGTCCGGAAACTTCCACTTAAATCTTTTGCGTGTTAAACAAGACATATACCAAAAAGTGTATTCTTATAAATAAGCTTTCCTAGTACCTACTACGGTCTTCTACCTATCTCATTTTTTTGCCCGTTGTACATTTAAGACGGATATTTTAAATCTTATCCTCATTTATTAAGATCTCTTATAATAAACAATTCTTTAAAAACAAAAATCATAAACAAGTCTATGCACGGCTTTACGTTTGATGATTTTTATTTTTAACTTTTTCGGGTTGGTTTTTTTAACTATATTATAATAATTTTACATTTTTTAAATTATTGTTTCTTTTAATTTGAATATTTACTAACATTTTTATAGGAGGGATGCAATGGATATGCCACTAGGGAAATTAAGGAAATAAAATATTTGAAGGTTAAAAAGGTGAAGAATGGAGAAGAAGAAGATGTGCTAGAAAAGAGAATTGAGTACTCTTGAGTTAGCAAGGAACTATGGAAATGTTGAATTGAATAAAGACACCCTTCGTCTTTATTTTTATTGGAACAAAAGGGCCAACAATTAATTTGGTGTAACATTGGAAAGAGAAAGGATGGGATACACATTAGTCTTTGAGTCGGTGAGCATGATAAATAGTTGTAAAAGTCATTGATCTTAAAAAAACCTCCACTATGTATAGTCGATCAGGAAATGTTAACCCTTCCACTTTGTGGATAGTGAGAAACCAAGCCATTTAGAATGTTAGTTGACTAAGGTCTCATTTGGTAATTGTGGAGCGTGACACCCCAAGGGTGAGTGGTTATTCCAAGTGGACCGAGAGAAAGTTGTCGAACTTGATAACCACAAAGCAAGATAGTTATGGAGGTTTTGTACCTTTTTTGTAAATGATAGAGACGAAATCTGCAATTGCATCATGAATTTATTTCAAACATTCGATGAAATTAACACTTCTTGTGGTGATCCACTAATTTGTTTCCTAGCAACATATACAATGAGAAATCAAAATGCAAGATTTCATCTTCTAGAAGAAAAAAATTGTATGAGACATGGGATTGTAGTCATTAAAATGATCCTTTACGTTTCATATACTTAGCATAAGTTACCAGAAAGAGACTTGGAATGGGTCACTTCCTTTTTATGAAAGAGTTTTAACAAGGTGCCTAAAATTGGAAAGCTTCTCAACAAGGTTGAACCATAAGAGTTGTCAAAGATACATTGGGAAGTCCTTGACAAGGGGCGGTTGGGAAAAGTCAATAACAAGAATGATTGACCGCCCTCCGAATGGGGCCAATATTTGGCAAGGGGATGCCTCTCGGAGGTGCATATTAATAAGGGAAATTAATTTGTCTCTACAAATCTCATTTCTTTGATGATAATATAGTAAACATGTCTGAGAGATTCTTGGAAAGTTGCAAGAGATTTCCCTTAAGGGGTTTCATTTCCTTAATAGGCATTAGAAGGCAAGCACATATGGTGGATGTGGAGATGTTGAAAGAAACAACACCCATTGGAGCGAGGAAAATCATTAGGTGATGTGAGTGCATATTTGATAGTGTTGATGATGTAAGATTTCCCTAATCTAGTAATACAAACTTATTATGACATTTTACATCTAACAACAAAAAAATTGTTGGGAAAAATCTTGAGAATTTGAGCCTTTGATTAACAAGCCTCTGGATGTTGATTCCTAACTTAGTGTTGTTATTATCTAGTTTTTGCATTTATATTGCTCAAGTTATTCTCCACACTTATAACTCAAACAACAACATATAGTAGTTGCAAGAGTTTTCCTTCTAGGTTTGTATTTGGCATTACATCCTCAACATTCGAGTGCATATTCTTAATACTCATTAATTTTGAAGAATTTTCATGTGTATATTATTATGCTTGTTATTTTTAAATATTGAGATTGTGTGACTTTGTAGTATGAGGAAATGGGTTTAAAATATGAGAGAGGACTAACTTCTCAAAAAAATGTAAAGAATTTAGAAAAATTCAATGCAGTAACTATTGATCCATTAAATGAATCGTGTGTGTGTGTGTGTGTACACACACACAGCAATTACACATGAGTTTCAAGATGTGCCACATGGAATGAAAATGGAATGTCATTTAGTAATATGGTTTGATTTTAATATCAATGTCAACTATCCCAACAAGGAACACCCAAAATCCAAATAAAACTTTGACAAACCAAAAGCATAATGAAATAAAGTTTTTGTGCCTTGTGTACATATCCAATTTTTGTATGAATATCTAATGGGGTATTCACAACGGTAACATATGTACAAAACCATTTCCCATAATTATTTGATGGATGTCCACATCCAGCTTTAAATCTCCCATTTAAAGCATGAAGTTGGGAGGATGTTGGAAGCGATTCTCGCTTTATACCAACCACATGGATGATTTAATATTTAATTGAATTAAATCTATATTTGTAGTAACTAATCTAATAAATTATAATATATAATTAATATGCAATGATAAGTACTCAAGCGTGTAAAACCCTAAGCAAATGATAAGGATAGAGACTTGGTTCCCTACGCAACACGGAGGCTGATCGAGACTATGTGTCTCATTGGATCTAGCTGTAAACGATGCAACAGCATTACCTACGAGGATTTCAACACTATGTTCTATGTGGGACAAGAACGCTTGTAAGGGGACGGGAGCATCTAGGCGTTGGTGTCTATTTGCAGGTGCGACATATGTGTTAATACTTGGGATTTGTTTATTTTATGGGTCTCAAGGCTTTCTCTTTGATCTATACTTTGTGGCACTACCTTCGATGTTAGGGTTTCAATCACACATGTAACCTGTAAAACAAACCCTAGCTACCTGCACAAGCTCACAAACACATTAAATCTGAATAAAATATGTAAAATGTGAAGTTGGACTAACCTCATAAGTCACTCGAAGAGTGAGCGTATTACAAGAGAGATGCACTACATTTCATAATCCATGTAGTTATGTGTGCTTGTGTGTGAAATAATGTCCTTAGGTTTCCCTCGTACCCAATAATGCCAAGATAGTGGGCTATAGCTAGATTAGATGCAAAATGTGTGGTATGAAATTCAACACTTCCCCTTCCTATGCATTGTATGCATCCAAAAATGTATTCCTTTGATGGTAGTGATAGTATGTAGATGTGATTTCCCCTTTGAATTGTCAGCCAGAATAATAGTATGTATGTTGTGTATATATATGAATCTCTTGTTTGAATTTTGACACTAGTGACACAAAAGGTTGACTATGAGCGTGGGATAAAGACAAAAAGGAGAAAAGACCGACCAAAAATGTCAAAATGTGTAAAAAGAACAAAGAGGACAAAAGCGCCCAAAATGGACACAAGCGCTGGGCGCTAGTGTCCAAAGTGGGTGCTGGTGTCTTGAGATAAATAACGACATATGTGAAAGACAGAAAGACATGGATCCCTATGACCTAACTAGAATTGGATACAGAAATGACAGAGACGTGGAAGAGAATTACAAGTAAAAAGAAATCAAAGACATAGATGGACAAGAGATAGTGTCACTAGTGAATACTTTTCTTACTTAAGATCCATGCATATAACAACATACTGACGACATAGTAAAATAGTAATATGTGTGTGATTTTGTGTCTACAATGCATTCAATTACAAGTTTGTAAGGCCTTTCCAAAAACTCAGTATTGTGAATATATTGGCAAAGGTGAACTGATCGAGTTGGGAATCTATTTTTCTACTCGGTGAAGTAGTCTCAATGGTTCTTGAGGAGATGTAAGTATGATATTCCATGAAAAATATTATGTTCATTTCATTTGGTCAAACATGTAGCTCCAATTTTTATGTTTATGATTTTCCAAGGCCTTTTCACCACATTTTACATACATATAAATTAGGGCACCTACAAGAAAAAAATCTTATTATATCTCGATGAATTTCAACACCCTGTTGCAAAGCTCATATTTTTCCATAGGCAATGAGTATGCTAATAAATGTGACTTAATCGTGTTGAATATCTATTCATTACATTTAGTGAAATAATCTCAATGGCTCTTGACTCGTAAGGATGACCATGTCTAAATATCCCTGACATCATTAGTGACCAATCAATAAGAAACTTAAAAATAAATCTATTAAATTATTAATTATTTATAGTAAAAAACACATAAACATGTATACAAATAAATGTCAATGTTAAACAAGGGTTGGAGTCATGACCATAAAGTCTCCCTCACCTTGGACATATCAAACGAGGAATCCAAAAAGTCATGAATTATTCCACCAACAAGGTTATGGCAGAGACATCAACAAATTTCCTGCCAGCAAAAATATGCCATAAATTTATTTCACCTTCATAGGAGCTCTCTAATCTAGAAAAAATAAAAATACATCTTATTAGGATTGATTAATTAAAAAATAAGAACATGGAACATTAGAAAAAGGAAAACCTTAACGTTACGGGGATTAATTTCTCCTTTGAATGCAAATTTTCATATCATTCCATTGAAATGTGTATTTTGGTTTGGATGGAGATGAAAACATGTAAGAGGCTATGTGGAGCTATTACTCTCGAAACAATATCAAGCCTGTTAGTAATTATTAAATATTTTCAACTTCAATTTTATTTTCCTTTATATTTGATTAAACATCGGTTAGAAATAATTAAAAATTAGTTTCCTATGGCTTTTTTATTTTTCATTTCAAAAAAACAATTTAGGATGCCACTAAAACCCAATAAGAAACAAAAAACTCTTCCAATTATGTCATTTTAGGCATTGTTGTGAATTTCACACAAGTAAATATTAGCTCTTGAGGAGGAAAATATCTTGTTCTAAATCTACCATTGTAATAGAGGTTAAGAGGATGTTAGAAAAGGTTGTGTTGGTGCTCAAAATAGTCTCGCCCCATTTTGCCTTTGAAATCTATCGATTTACGGCCTCTACCATATTTTATTCCCCGTGTTGTGCCTGGGAGGTCTCTGCTTTCTTTTGTTGCCATAATTAATTTGTTCCTGGGTCGAAGTTCACGTATGGGTCCATTTATGTTTCCTTGTTTCTCTATTCCTCTGAAGTGGTCTGTAATTTGGGTCTCCCATTCTCTGTTTATCTAAAACTCGGGCCCTCCCGTTCTTTTCATTTTTTACAGTTGAGATTTGTTGTCCTTGTCGTTTTTTCCCGAATACTTGAAGGAAAATGAATGGATGTAGCTCTGAGGAGCATATTTGAGCCTTGTAATATTTCTAAATCCTCTATCCTTGGAAAAAAATTTCATCTCTGGGCTCAAATGGTCATTTTTGTATTTTACGGTTTGACGGGCATTTCTCCCAGTCAAATTTGCATCCTTGCATCGATAGGGAACATGGCCTCTTTTGGTTGGATGCGGCTCGGTAGGGTACTTCAGAAATTTTATGAATTTCCTCCACTTAGAAATTTGTCCACGTGGAGGAGCGGCACTCATTTGAAGATTTACTTTTGGTTTGGCCTTAGAGTAGCGCCGGGAGGACACATGGAGGTCTCGCACTGCTCCGCTTTGACTTAGACAAATTTTTATGCAACTAATACAATTTGGCGAGACAGGGACATGTGGCGAGCCCGCACTCATTTAGGGTCTCAAACTTGGGCACCATTTTGAAGAAGCGCTAGGAGGACACTTGGAGGCCTCTACTCACTTTACATTTTGCTTGGACTTTTCAACGGCCAAAGGAGATTGCCTTAGACTCTAACACATGGCGCCTTCCACTGAGCTTCAAGCCTTCAAACAAATTTTGCCAAGCTAAGACACGTGGTGAGCCTGCGCTCATTCAAAATCTCAACTTTGGGGACCATCTCAAGATGCACCATTATGACGTGTGGCAGTTTGACAAGTCAAAAGAGGCGGAGAAGCGGACCATTGGGGGTAACTTGGATTTTTTCCCCGATATTCAAAAGATTAAAACATCAAAATGGCCCACAAGCCCGATAGAGGAAAGGTCAAAGCTTGCTCTAGTCAATGGCGGAGGTGCGGACCTTCGGAGGAAAAGTGGGAAATTTTCCCTTTGTGGGAAAAGGAGTTAAAAGTGAAAAGGGAGCGGGGTTCCGCTGGGACCCACATCAGAGACTAGAAGCGGAAGGGCGGAGTGCAGGGGAAAACTTGGAAATTTTTCCCTTTTCCAAAAAGGAGGTGAAATATCAGAATTTGGCCACTTGGTTCCTTTGGGACCCACCTCAAGACACGTGTCAGGCTCATTTCTCAAGGGCGGAGGTGCAGAGCAAAATGGAAATTTTTCCATTTTTTTCAAAAGGTTGTAAAAAGTCAAAGGAATGTTAGGTTAATTATTTACCTAATATTATTAATTATGCATCATATAATTAATTAATTATTGTTGTATTTTGTTATATGGTTTTATCAACCATATTTGGCTTATTATTTTCACGGTATAATTGTTATGTAGTTATAACAATTATGTGCTTCCCGGATGTAATATTGGAAGCTACTGTATTGGTTGTTGCATTGTTGCAACTCCTATTTTGTTTGTATTCAGTTGTACAATACCTATAAGTATTGCAGCTCTTTCTGTGTAAATGGTTGATTGAGATTAATAAAGTTAATCAGGCTTTGTTTCTTAATTTACATTTGGTACCAGAGTGAATTGAAGCTCCTGGCAAGGTTGGAGAAGGTTGCAGAGGAAGGAGAATTCGTGGAGAAGAAATCTGCATCAACGGAGAGCCAGTGTTGCCTCCTGCAGCTTCCTAGAACCCCTACATACCCATAACCTCATGTGCATTCTCCAGGTAAACGGAAAGCAATTTTTTTGCCTTGGTACTCTACACCCAGAGTGTAAAGTTGCTTTCCGGAGTTCATATATATACCCTTTTTTATTAAAACAAAATTTGCGGCGAGGCATTTATTTATTAAAAAAATCCCTATCGTGGGTTTTGTTTCTATATTGCTTAGTTCTGTATAACTTTATCGGGTATCATCAAATTTGGTGGTGTTTCTACCCAATTCCTAGCATGTTGTTTGGTTTGTGGGAGGCGAGTTATATTGGAAGAGCAATTTTTTTTGCACCAAGCTACTTCACCACCTGAGTTGTTTATGCATCTTGGGAACTCAATGGTGATTGTATTCAGACTAAAAAAAACACTTGCAACAACAATGATTGGGCTCCATTCAACTCACACCCCTGCTCCACGTGCTCCCTCCAATATTGTCCCTACACAGAAATAAATCGAGATCAGTCCAAATGAGAATCAATTAAAAACGGTGGAGAAAATTGGAAAATACGGTGGAATAAAAAAATACGTTGTTATATATAATATTCAGCGGTGGCCAAAGAAATAGAAGAAAATTCAAGCAAAATTTAATTACTCTGACTTGAATGCTGGACCTGCACAAACCAATTGTAGAGGCATCATTAGTAAAAAAACGTGGATTCAATTTATTGCGGCATGCACAAGGAAAATACGGTGGTTAAATTAAAAAAAACGTAGAAAACCGAACCAACACAAGCAAAGAGTGGTGGAGGAAGATAAAACAAAGGAGGATATTAAGGAATTTTGATCCGTTTTTGGCGTTCAAACCCTAATCCGCATGCAAGTTCTCCTCCAAGCTCATGCCATGCAAGCTCCATGCAAGCCTCCATTCTGCCAAGTCACATTTTATAAAGGTGAGTTGACTTTGACTTTATTTAAATACCAGTTTGTTCATTTTACATTATAAGTGCACAAGCAGCCAAGGCGGTTAGAGAGAAAGCTTTGGGTGTGGCAGGTTTGAGGTTCAACCCCCACCCTCGACACAATGTTTTAATTAATTTGAATTTCATGGAAAATTTGGAGAAACCGCCATAGTTGGAGGCGTATTTGGTGGAAAAACCACCACTAAACAACTTAGTTACAGCTAAAGTGCCTTCTAAACATTTAGCGAGAAAATCCCTAATTTAGGTAAAAAAATTCTCCCTTTAGCCTGTTTTTATTCTGAGCAACATTTTCCAAAGGAGGGATAGCTAAAAATTGTATTTTTAGCTGGTTTTTTGCAATTCTATGCATTTTGGGTCATTTTGGGCTCCAGAGGCCACAAGGCCCACAAAACAAAAACAATTTGCCTTCCATTCAAATTTTCAAATTTTTGAATGCAATTTGTATACTTCAACATATGGTACTAATTTGCAGGTTGCAAAATTCAATTGCAAACTTTGTAATCGCTCCGAAACTAGTAGAATTGTAATAAAAACAACTAAAAATTGGTTCTGTAACACTCATGAGATCCTAGATCTCATTCGCAGCATTGGTATATACGGTGCCTCTGGGAAGTGCTTACGGGTAAAGTTGTCGCGACTACTACTGCACTTAACGCCTAATATAGCTACAACAACATCATTTGGGCATCGAACCTTTAAATCGATGGGAGTAATAAGGTCACAAAGGCACACACACTATGAGCCATCCCATCCGTCTGCGTGAACGATTACGACGACATAAATTTGGACTAAGAAATTATCCAAGTATATAGAAAAGTTCTGGCGTGTATGAGGATATTTCTTTGAGTCGGTGTCAATAATCACAATTGACCCATCAAGATTGTCATGGTACCACGTATTGAATTCTTTCACGTATGTTAACGCCTCTTTCACATACCGCGGTATATAGAAAGGGCGAGCTTCTTCCACGTACCGGGTATATCGGAAGGGCGCGTATATAGAAAGGTTCGGTATATAGATTGGGAAAACTAATACTTGGAGTGATAAGAGCCAAACCCATCGTCAATGATCTATGCAAAATGGGCACTAATGCCCCCAAATTTTTTCTTAGGATTCACAATTACTCGGAGAAACAACTATGATGCATGGAAGACAAAAATCAAGACACAAACTTGAGTTTGAAGAAATTGCTAAGAATTAGTATTTACATTATGGTAAATAATTGTATGGTTAGTTTTATATATATTGTTATAACAAATATATAACAATATATATTACTGGGATTATTGTTGTACGTGAGTTTTCAGATGGTTGAGGTTGTTAACAACCATCACCTTGTTTATAGGAAAGTATTTTCCTATATATTTGTAATCTATTGTGCAGCAAATATATACAGTGTGAAGAAGATTATTCTGTGTGTTTATTCAGTGTAAATCTGTAGCTGCTCTTATATTTGGTATCAGAGCGCTTAAGATACAGAAATGCCTCTTCCATAAGTCTGGTCGTCATTCTTTGAGCAAGGATCCATGAGAGTCTCTTACAGTAATTTCCCTTTATTTAATGCCATTTTGTGAAGTCAGATACGTGTACAACCTGTCTATTGCATGTGAGTTATCAGTGGCTACGCAGACCAGGACCTAGCTCATACGTGGTTGTGACTTTGCTCATATGTGCTTTGACATCAAATTTCTAAACGTGTAGCATCAAGGTACAAGGCGGCTCGATTTTCCATTATTTGTGGAATCTAGAAAATTTGCGTATTAATCCATTTTGGCTCATATACATCTGCATCCATGGCACGACATTAGCTCCAGATCTAGACAACCATAGTTCTCCGAATGGTGAAGAGAATCAAACATATGTTTGCATCAATATATTAATCTAGACTTGCATGCCGCAGTTCTACAGACTTATGTTCTGTTAATTCATGCCTGATTTTATGACATCCATTTAATTCTGCAGTACTCCTGATTGATGGGTGTAGAGGAATGAAGGACGTGCCTGGTTCATGTGATTCATTTTGATTGACAGTATTTGTGTGTAGTAAGGTTTACATTGAATCACATTTGCTTTGAACTGCTTTGTGGAGACATTATTTTTAATGTCGTTTCCAGATCTATTTCAGATGCACTCGTGTGCATAGCAAATAATCAGAATCTAGAATTTTTTGGGCAAATTGTGCATATTCTATCAACAATCGCCAGACCAAAGTAGTGTTACATGAGATCGGATCACTTCTTGATGACATGCTCATCAGTCATCACAACCAATCGTCCGTAAAACAAGCTGTGGGTGGATCCATCTAACCGTGTCATTTGGAAGTTATCATTTATTGTTCTTGGTTGACCATTGTGAAGTACCTTGTGTGGATTCCCTTCAACACAGATCGTGTGGATCAATTCTAATATTGGCGAGCCCAATCCAATGGTATTAAGCTTTTTTTATTTTAAAATAGTATATGTCAAAATTTTAATTGTTTGTAAAAAGGTGCAATATCGGTAGAAACCGACGTCTTGTCATTTGAGTCAAAATTGTAAAATGAGCTTCATTAACAAATCCACTAAGTAGCATCTCGATGGAGGAAGGAGGCAACAGAGGAAGGAGGTCGAACAATGACCTCTCGTTAGTCACCAACGACGGGGCCATGCGAGAAGCTGTGGTGGCATATGTATGGTGTGAGTATATGATTTTCAGTATGGTTTCCATTTTATTAGTGTGCTTCAGTTTGCAGTGTTCTGTTGCTTTGAGTGGTGTGCTTTATTGTTAATACTAGAAAAGAATTGTATAAGAGAGTAGAAAACTACGGAGATCCTCTGACTGCAGAGATCCTCTGACTGCCATACTTTTTTGGAAGATGATCGGTCAGTGAATACATTCATTGCAAAGGTGATCATGTGCAGCAAGATCCAGACAACAAGATCCAGGCAGTGAGATAAAACACGATATATTTTTCCTTTTTTTGTCTTCCTATTTGGAATTTCACATTGTGGGGGAATAATAACCAATGTTCCATTCCCATTCTGCACCAAAATGGCTAAAGTCAAGGGCAAGCTTCAGTGGCAAGTGGCGGTTTCTATGTTGTTCGAGATCGAGTGGCAGCGATCAAAGACAGTGGCTACAACTAAGAACATTGCGATTCTTAGAGGTGGAAATGTGAAATATTTCAGTATGTGTTTTATTGTTTAGTTTGGTGAGATGTGTTTCCTACATAATTCCCTGATGTATAAGCATAGTGATGAACAGTAGCACCAGAGTAAGTCAGTTCATGGATCTTAAAAGGGTTTGTGGGAGGATCCAGAAAACCACCTGAGGTCGACAGTTGATGAGGTTCCTGTCACGTCAAGGTTTGTGGTAAACCTGTTTAAAACCATGGAAGGAGAGAGCCTTTCTTTTGGATCAAGGTCATGAGTCACAGAGTTGGACATGCCACAGGGGTGAGCATACTGTAGAGGAGCGTGTGGATGTTTTTCTACCATGTAAACACTAAGGGGGGGAATGTTAGGAATTAGTATTTACATTATGGTAAATAATTATATGGTTAGTTAGTTTTATATATATTGTTATAACAAATATATAACAATATATATTACGAGATTATTGTTATGACGTGAGTTTTCAGTGGTTGAGGTTGTTAACAACCATAACCTTGTTTATAAGAAAGTATTTTCCTATATATTTGTAATCTATTGTCTAGCAAATATATACTGATGTGAAAAAGATTATTCTGTGTGTTTATTCGGTGTAAATTTGTAGCTTCTCTTATAAAAATCTGGCCTACTGTGAATGGTACTCTGACCAGATCAACTACTGATACAACACAACAACGGTAGTTTGATAAAGCAGATTAGAAGGCCAAACTCATCATCTTGTTTGGAGTGTCCGACGATGTGCAACCCCACATTCGAGATGCCAAAACAGCCAAAGAAGCATGGGATAAGTTGAGCACAGTATACGAGGCCAAGAACAAGAATGTTATACTGAATTTGCAAAGTCAGTTACACACATTAAAGTTCAAGCAGAATGAAAAAATAGAAGCTTTCTTAAGAAGAGTTGCAGAAATTGAGGGCTTCACTTCTAGCCTTGGGAGAACTCAGTCATAGATGATGCTCTCGTTCCCATTGTTCTGAGAGCACTCCCCTCTTCTTACCGCATTTTTGTCACAACACTAAATGTGTTAGATATGACAGTTGGTTTTGACAAACTGGTAAACCTACTACAACAAGAGGAAGCAATGCACAATAAGGATGATGAAGAGGAGCAGAGCACTTGTCTTCACATCAAAAATGGAAAGGAAAAGGTAAAGGAAAACCTAATTCCTATCAAAAATCCCAAAATCAAAATCAGTATCAAGGGGATAGACAATGAAGAAGCAATGTCCAATCTGCTAAAAGAGGACATAACCTACAAGATTGTTGGTATAATACTTACAAGAAAGGTTCATCAAGCAACTTTGGACCTCCACAACAATCTAACAAGGGACATTCTAACTACAATCAAGGGCAAAAAAAGGGGAACTAGAAAAGAAGACCCCACCAGCAAGGTAATATTGTTGAGCAACAAGAATAGTCAGACAATGAAGACTTCTTGTTCACTGCTCAATCAAGTGAACCATCCACGTCATCTAGTGATGTTTGGTATGTTGATTCGGGGGCCACTCGACACATGATCGGCCATAGAGACTGGTTTATTTCAATGAGGGACATGCCATTGAAAAATCATGTTTTGTTGGGAGATGATTCTTCATATACAATTTAGGGGATTGGGAACATTTCTCTACCCCTTGGTTCACGCAAAATGTAGACTATCAAATGTCTTATGTCCTGGGTTGACAAAGAATCTACTTTTGTCGAGGTTAACTCCTAGATCACAACCTAAAAATTGACTTTGATAGTCAATCCGGAAAGAAAACGTGTTTAATTTGAGACAAATCAAGAGGCTCAAAATAATTGTAAAAGCCTCCAATGTGGGACGCATGTTCCAACTTGATTTTATTCACGAGACCATCAAGCACTTGTGGCTAAGAACTCCACCTTAGCACCATTGTGGCATCGAGATTTGGTCATTTAAGTTTCAAATATCTCAAAACACTTTTTGACATAATATGGTACATGGGCTACCATCTCTTCAGAAGGATATAGATAAGTGTCCTCACCTTTGCTAGTAGGAAGACAACACAAAGCTTCGTTCGAGGAGAGTACATTTCAAGCTCATGGTAAACTTGACCTGGTTCATACTGATCTTTGTGATCTGATGCAGCCAAGTCATTATGAGTTCCAGTACTTCATGCTTTGTGTTGATGACTATTCGAGAAAAATGTGGATTTTCTGTCTTTGCAAGAAAAGTGAAGCGTTTGAAACCTTCAAAAATTTCAAAGTAGTAGTTGAGAAAACGAGGCTGGTCGTCACATCATAACTCTCCGCTCAGATTGAGGGGGAATTCACTGATGACAAGTTCGGAGAATACCTACAAACTCACGGGATTCGTGACGACAAATGCCTCCTCCACACACCGCAGCAAAATGGTGTTGTTGAGAGAATAAATTGTCTTATATGGAAATGGTGCATTGCATGATCGATGATTCAGGACTTGTAAAGACATTCTAGGAAGAAGCGAGAAAAGACAATAGTGTATTTGTTGAACAGAGTGCCCACTTTTTCTCTTGATGGAGTAACACCACAAGAAGCATGGTCAAAACAAAACCATCTATTGCACACCTTAGAGTATTCGGGTGCAAAGCAAGCATGCACATACCCAAATAGAACAAAAAGAAATTAGACATGAAGTCACATAAACTCATCTTCATTGGGTACAGTGAAGAGACTCTTGGGTATATATTGATGGATCCTAAGACCAGAAAAGTCTACACTAGTAGAGATGTTGAGTTTTCGAGAAGAAGGAAGCAGAGACTCCTCCTTCAAACTCACAAGATGTAGATTTTTCACCTGTTGTAAAAATTGAAGTTGATGTTCCCTCAAAAGATGAAAGTGATGATGGGGATGATGGTGTTGATCTAGATAGAACCACGACCCATGGGAACAGTTCAACGTATGCCTAAATGGTGTACAAGTACATTACGAGATGCAAGAATGGATGCTCCACCGGATACATCCACCCCTGGACCACGGACTCGCAGTAAAGCAAGAGAATAAGTTAACTTTGCTTTGATGAGTAGAGTTATTGAATCTAGATGAGCCCTCTATAGTCCAGAAGCCCTATAGTCAAAAGCTTGGAAAGATGTCATGGATTCGAATATCAATCAGTGATGAAGAATAACACTTGGCGTAACTTGTCGATCTTCCACTAGGAAGAAACCCATTGGATGTAAATGGATATTTAAAACAAAGTACAAAGCAGATGGGACAATGGACAAGTATAAAGCAAGACTTGTAGCAAAGGGGTATGCACAAAAAGAAGGCATTGACTATGAGGAGACATTTGCTCCCATAGCTAAGATCAAAATGATCAGGATGATCTTTGCTCTAGTTGCACAATTTGGATGGAAAGTCCACCAAATGGACGTAAAAAGTGCCTTCCTAAATGGAGATTTACAAGAAGAAGTCTACATGACTCAACCTGAGGGATATGTAGTACCTGGTCAAGAAGAAAAGGTATGCAGACTCAGGAAATCTCTGTATGGCCTCAAACAGGCACCCTGGGCATGGTACATCAAGATTGATGAGCATCTCATACAACATGGATTTTTAGAAATCCATATGATCCCAATCTCTACCTCAAAAAGCAAGGGGGGGAGATGGTGATTGTTGTTGTCTATGTCGATGATCTAGTCATCACTGGCAGTTAGTGAGGATGATTGATGCAATGAAGAAAGATCTTAATCGATCATTTGACATGACTGATCTCGGGTTGATGCATTACTATCTTAGATTGGAAGTATGGCAGAAAGAGAATCACATTTTGTTTCTCAGATGAAATATACCAAGAATATACTCAAGAAGTTTAGGATGATGGATTTCACACCAATTACTACACCTATGGAGAACATATTACAATTATCTCGTTCAGATCCATCTCCTGAGGTAAGTGTCACTCTCTATTGGTGATTGGGAGTCTCATTTACCTGACCTACACTAGACCAGATATCAGCTTTGCAATGAGCTATCTATCCAGGTTCATGCAGGAACCCAAAGTTTGTCATTGGAAAGAAGTAAGGCACATTTTGAGATATCTTAAAGGATCAGTTGATCTTGGTCTAGAATACAAGAAGAACGACAACTTCTTCTTGACTAGATATTCGGATTCAGATCATGCAGGTAACATTGATGATAGAAAATCCACTTGGATTTATATTCTTTACAGGATCTAGACCAATATCATGGGGAAGCAAGAAACAACACTTTATTTCTCGCTCTTCCATAGAAGTGAGTATCATTTTGCAGGAGAAGCTATCGTGAAGTGATTTGGCTACGTCGCATACTAGAAGGACTTGGAATACCACAGGACAAACCGACCACCTTGTATGTTGACAATGAAGGTGTTCTCAAACTTGTTCGCAATCCATTTTTCATGAAAGAACAAAGCACATTGAGGTATAGGTACATTTCATATGCGAGCATGTGTTGAAGCACAACATCCGGACTTTAATTTGTGTCCAATTTGAACAAGAAAGGGTATATATCTTCACAAAGTCACTTGCACGTGACAAGTTTGAGTTGTTCAGAGAGTTCCTCTCCACATCCCTTGAGACAATGCACAATTAAGGGGGGGAATGTTAGGTTAATTATTTACCTAATATTATTAATTATGCATTATATAATTAATTAATTATTGTTGTATTTTGTTATATGGTTTTATCAACCATATTTGGCTTATTATTTTCACGGGTATAATTGTTATGTAGTTATAACAATTATGTGCTTCCCGGATGTAATATTGGAAGCTACTGTACTAGTTGTTGCATTGTTGCAACTCCTATTTTGTTTGTATTCAGCTGTACAATACCTATAAGTATTGTAGCTCTTTCCTATGTAAATGGTTGATTGAGATTAATAAAGTTAATCAGGCTTCCACCCCTGTTTCTCAATTTACAAGGAAACCCAGGGCCTATTTTAAAATTGAATTTTCCATGTGGACGGCCCAAATTCAAAGTGAAGATCAACAACAGTTGTGTGTCTGAATCTAATTTTCCCCATTTTACTAAAAAGCTCCTAGAAGTGCAAGTCTTCATGATTTCTTGGTATTTCCTACATGCCAAGTAGGGAGGGGAGTAAAATTTGATATCTAAGTTTGGTGGGGAGATTTGGGGTCTTTCACAATTAAAAGATGCTGGAGTCGCGTTTTTCTTCTCTTGAGCATGCAAGGAACCAGATTTGATAGATTAGGGGTGGAAGTGGTTGGCAAATAGAAGGAAGAGTGATTTTCTAGAGGAAGGAGTTGAATGCGGGAGATTTTGAAGAGATGCCCCCTGAGCACCTGGCGACTTTTTACAGATTTGATTCTGGGAATCACGATCGTGATCATGGCAAGCACTGGTGGCACTCAATGTATGGATTTTTGGGGGAAAAGGCTCTGTTGTAAATGTTATAAATGGCACAAATTTATCATGCAAATGGTTGGAGTGTTAGGGGTTGGGACTGATTTTCTAATAGAAAAAAGGCTTGATAGAGCCCATCCTTTTAAGAGTTGTTTGAGAAGCCTATATATCTCTTTTGTATTGAATTTGATCATGTCAAGGTGGTTGCGAGTGTATAGCCATTGACAAGCTCTGAGATTGTTCTAGAAACTTTCCCCTGCTTTGATAAATTTAATCAAACTCGAGTTATTTTGTGTGGATCTTATGCAAAATGTGTTTGTTTTACTTTTGAATGTCTGCAAATAGTTTTTCTTGTTCCTATTGCAATCTTGTATCAAAATTTGTCTCAATCACATAGGTCTCAATCCTTGTGACAGTTTAGTGGCATCTGCAATTTCATTTCTCAGAAGAGCTTTCATCTGGGAGTGAAATAAATGATTTAAAATCACTTTTCTCTCATCTGTTGATAGAGATTGTCTGTAAGCCTCTGGGTGTACCTTAGGCATGATTGGGCTCAGATCTTGATGTTTTGTTGGGTTTTCCAACTCGATCCTTCGTGTTATAATCTCATAGATTGTATGAAAAAGTGATAATCTGGGCCTCCATTGAAGCACATATTTTGGTTAAAGAAACATTTTAAGCTGCTTTGTGGCATTTTGTTGGTTTAGTCTTCCATTTTGTAAAATCTCTCAAGGATTTGGTGAATCAAGTTCATCCTGCCTCACCTCCCACCAAAATTCATCTAAAAATAACTAATCCTACCCATACTACCCCTATTTGTCATGTGTGTATACAAATGCACAAATTTTACTACCAAAACATGCAGAAACAATCAGGATTCCAAATGTCTTTAGTAGCCTAAACCTTGCCTAGAGAATATCTCCACTATCTAGAGTGACAACTCGTGAGAGTTAGATTTTGTTGCATTGATCATATTTTCTTCAAGGTCTCCTTAACAACTTCATTAGGAAGGATATCTCCATCTCCTCCATAAACAACATGCTACAAAAGGGTTCTCTTACCTTGGTTGAAAGGCACAACCTAAAATAGTGAGGATAGATCAAATCCTCTTGAAGGTGTTATCCACTCCTTTTCAAATCCCCGAGTGATTAAAGGTCGGATAGATTGCTTCCCTAGCTATAAAAGGACATACATAATTATCTATCTGTCTCGAGCATTCTGTCAAATACATGATGATGTTAAAACTTTGAAGGAGATTAAATTTGGGTACCAACACGTTTTTTTTAAGCCATTCTTACAGGGAAATAGTGGTTATAGTTCACATTCAAGCCACAGTAAAACACTTCTTATATACTCATGTGTTGTTTGCCATTCTTTCAATTTCCACACCTAGTGCACTAGCTTTCATTGATAAATGCAGGTAAAGAAAAAGTGAGTCTTTCCATTTCATGTTTAGTGTTGACAAACATTTGAAAGATCATATTTAGTGCATTACGCACAACTAAGGTGGAAATCCTTAGTGGTGACTCCTGTTGATCTGATTCTTAATGAATACCAGTGTCTTAACCTCTGTCAAGTGAGATTTTTACTAACCTTTGCAAAATTGGAAGGAAGAAGGTCTTTCTTTGTTAGGGATCCTTTTAGGACATTATTTTAGAGCTAGGAAAAACAAAATTAGAATGAAGAAATAGCACGGAGAGTCATTGGAAATTAGCGAGACAAGAAAGGGGATCTCCATTGATGAAGTGATTGGCCTATTATTGAAGACTGCAATTCAAGTGCTTTTGAATCAGGTAGCCTCTTTGTGGAATTGAATTCTCAACTGGAGAGGGGCCTTCATTTGATTTTGAAAAGTTTTCTTCTCATTTTTCCCTTGTCTTTTTAGAATTTGATAGGGATTTCCAAGAAATAAGGCCTTTAGGGGATATCCATTTTGAAAATTATACTTGTGTTCTAAAGATCCCTGTCCCCTTATCAATTTATCCCCTCTGGTCACCTCCTCAAAACAACATGGCCTTTCCCCCACCCAGACCCCCTTTTGTTGTAAACACCTTTGGACCTATAAATTTTGTAGGGATGGCTAGTTATCCAAATGTAGTTCCCAAGAAGTAAGGAACAGACTGCCAAAGTTCAAGGAAACAACGCTATAACTTGTGATCAACATCTAAATCTTTTTATCAATATGATGGAAGACTTTGAGATTGAACATGAAGATGTATATATCAAACTGTTTATCCATACTTTGGAAGAGGATGCAAGGGACTAGTATAAATATTTGCCAGATAATTCCATTGATTCTTAGACAGAGATGAGAAATGCATTTAGATTGCAGTATGGTGATAGAAGAATTGACCTAGGTTTCTTTTGAAAGAATTTGAAAACATCAAAAAGAATCCTAATGAGTCAGTACATGATTTCAACACAAGGTTTAATAAGACCTTGCAAGAGATTTCCTGTTAGGATAATGCCATGTGATGAATCATGTTTGATCAAATGTTGAGATGGATTTGATAAAAGGTTGCTTATTACTTGAGGACAAAAACCCTACTAATTTAAGGAAGGAATTCACCATGGCCCTGCAAATTGAGAATAACATCAAGGCAATTGGAAAGCCTCTAAAAGGGAGGGTGTAAAACTAATTAACCTAGAAAAACCTCAAATAAAGCAAGCTTGTTGATTTGGAAGAAGTTGTGAAGACTTTGGCAGGGGTTGTCAAAGAAATTTCCTACAAACTAGCCCAGGATGAGAAAGGAATTGGGCAGAGATCACAAGGTTAACACAAGCAACAAGGCCAAGACATGTTCACAAATCACCAAATATCTGATGATAGAGGCAAGGGCCTATTGGATTTGGAAATAAGCAGCCCCAAGTAGGGAAAATGGAATGGCGCTTGATCCTTTCTACCAGGAGTTATTGTATGGAGGAGACAAATGTCATTGATTGGTGTGATAGATGTTTCATGCCCCATGCTTCTTGTGAAAAAGATCAAGAAGAAGAAGAAGTTGATGATGATAATGATGATATGTCTGCATGATGGGTTGTTCATGAGCTCACTATAAGGGGAAACTTCAAGCGAGGTGATAAGTGTTTGAGGGTGATGCCACTTTTTAGGATTGCATTCGTAGGGTACCTATTCTTCCTCCCTCTCATACTTTAGAAGTAGATATTGTACAAGCTTTTGAATTTACCAATAATGACTTTGAATATTTAAGGGCTTTAATGATGAAGAAGTATGATGGAGGAATCCCATCTGAGGAAGATAGACGATTCTTGATGAATGTTGTTGTTGCTTCGAGAAGGAATATAACACAAGAAGTAAGTCTATCAAAGGGCGGGGCCTCAGAAGCCAATCCAAAAGCTCCCTTACTTCCAAACATTCCTAAAGAGGATCCTAAGAGAGATGCATCTATCAAAAGCCTGCCTGCTTGAGAAAAAAAATCATACCCCTCCTCATGCCCAAAGTGTCAAAATATTGTACCACCTAGTGAGTGTGTGAGCTCTCCTTCAATCTTGCCTTGCAAAATTTGTCCCTTATGATATTGCTTAAGTTTTAAGTCAAATCAAAGTCTATGTTCCAATTGTTGAGTTGCTTAGGATTCACGAGCACAAAAAGAGAAACATTTGAATACTTGGGATTGAAAGAGAGAAGACTACCCTAGGCGAGAAATGTAAACATTATGGAGACTCCTCGATCATTGAAGAGTTAGAAACACCACCAACATCAGAAGAGCTAGATGAACCACCTAAGGTTTATCCGGGGACATCCTTAGTAGATTCTCAACTAAATGTGGATCCATTCTTCACCACTCTAATCATTAAGAACATATTACTCCACAAGCGCATGTTTGACTCGGGGGGCATCATGCAATGTCATGCCTCTTGTAGTCATTTTGCACCCACCAAGAACAAGGAACCTCATGTGTGTCGGCCTATCACCTAGCAGGGGCGTTGAGGCGCTCACCTGAGGCGCACGAGAGGGAACCAGTCTCTCTTTTATGTGAGTCTAGTGGAAGGCATAGTTTATGATTCGACTTAGTGATTTGCGCAGAGACATGAAGAAGCTA